>PVLC010002552.1:42805-66000 GCA_004027655.1 Graphiurus murinus
TAAGTCAACTTCTTTGCTTATCTAGGTTTTCTCCTTTTTCATCTGGAGTCCCTCTTATGCCCCATCTTCTCCCTAGCATCCGCACATTAGGGAGAACATATGCTTTTTTACTCTTTGTGACTGGCTAATCTCACTTAACATAATGTTTTCCAGTTGCATCCATTTGCCAGCAAATAACATGATTTTGTTCTTCTTTATGGCTGAGTAAAATTCCATTTTGTACACATCCCGTAGTTTTGTAATCCATTCATCTGGCGATGGACATCTTGGCTGTTTCCATAGTTTGGCAATTGTGAATTGTGCAGCTACGAACATAGATTCACATGCGTCCGTCTGATAGTTTGGTTTCCATTCTTTTGGGTAGATACTCAGAAGTGGTATTGCTGGATCATATGGTAGGTTCATTCCCATTCATCTGCGGATCCTCCATACTGTTTTCCAAAGTGGTTGCACTAATTTGCAATCCCACCAACAATGTATTAGGGTTCCCATTTCTCCACACTCTCGCCAGCATTTGTTGTTGTTCGTGTTTTTTATGATTGCCATTCTGATTGGAGTTAGGTGAATTCTCAAGGTAGTTTTTCATAGGATGTGGACCCATAGAAAGAGAGCCATATTTACTTAAGTCTGCACATGACAATGGAAAAAAGAAAAATATTGGCATTTGAAATAACTATTTAGGAAGATCCTAACTGTTCTGCAGAAATGTAGAATCCAATTAAATACTCAGTTATTATTAAATCATCATAAATCATCCCTATTGTGCTGTGACATTTCATTTAAAATCAATAGAACTCTTAGTCTTCCAGGAAACAGAAAATTCTCACAGTGCTGGGCCAAAAATAAGTATCCTTTCTCTGTCACTAACATTACCTTTAGCAAATAAATTAACCTTTCTAGAGTTCAGTTTACTTACATATAAAATAGGGATTATACTAGATTGCTACTGTGATCCTTTGTGGATTACAATATTAAATGCTTCAACAGTTGTAAAGAAAACTGAATTCTCTGCTTTCTATCTTTTTCTTCTAGTGCTTTCCAAGCTACCCACGCAAGAATCAAGAATTTCTATTTTGCTGCTGAGTGCTCAGATGAAATGAATTAGTAAGTGATTTCTATTCATTTATTTATTGAATATATTTTTGAGGCTCTGTTATGTGGCACCATACTATGTCCAGGAAAAAAAACAATGAAATGTTATTTTAAAAACTAAAATCATTTTATTTTATTCTTAATATAGCTTAGTGTAGTCAAGGAGAGCTATATTAACTGAAAGAAAGCTAGTGTTCTGGAATGGAAAGGAATAGCATGAAGTAAGATAAGACTACAGAGGCAAATATCAGCCAGACACTGAAGTCATATAGACTATCAGGTTAAGGGTTTTAGCCTATTTCCAGAGACAAGGTAAGGAATTAAAATCTTTCAGAAAGAAGTAATTGGGTCATATAGAGCAGATATTGGAAGAAGTAGCAAAGGACATGTGAAGAAATAGGGATAAAGCTTTTCTTGGGCCAGAATGGTGACAGTGAAAAAGAAAACAAACATATATATTTGAGATAGCTTTACAAAGTAAAACCAACACATGTGGCTACAGGAATTGAGGGAAATGAAAGTGTCAATGGTGACTGCGAGGCTTCTGGTTTGTATATCAGGATGGCTTTCCTTGTCGATTTTAATGGAATAGGGAACACTGGAAAAGGGCCATGTTTCTAGGACAAGAATGTGAGTTTACTCTCTGGACACATAGAGTATGGAGTACCTTTGAGACATCCTATGGAGTTGCAATAGACAGTTCATCTGAGTTTGGAGCTCAGAGATAAGACCTGAAGTGGAGATATAATTTGTGAATCATCTGTATTGATATGGTATTGAAGCTATAGGCATAAGTGAGAAGAACTAGGACAGCGGTTCTAAAATTTGAGAGTGCATCAGAATCAACTGAACAGCTTATTCAAAAGCACAGATTTCTGGGGCCTGTTCTGGAAGTCCTTGATCCAGCAGGTGGGAATTCACCTATCTAACAAGCCTCTGCGTGGTGATGATGCTCCTGTTCCCAGAATTCTGAGAACCACTGGCCTAGAAAAGGGGTAGAAGAGTGAGAAGAGAACCTTGAAGTATCCCAACATTTAATGGCTGAATAGAACCTTCAAAGAAAACAGAAAAAAAGTTCAGATAGACAGAATTGCAACATTATAGCATAATTATTTAATACACTCCTGGGATTCTGTGGCAAAGATGTATAAGCACAACCAACATGCAGTACTGTGTCCTTAAGATAGGAAAAATGTTGCACTTTCTGCATTAGGGGTTGTTTTTATACCTATAACTGATTTGAATATAAGATGTTGGCCCCAAAGGTGATAATATAAGTAAATATCTGTAGATATGAGCATTAGTGTCCAATGTCCTGTAACTTAAAATTTTCTTGTCTAAAATGTGCCCTAAAAGCCAGATGCTTTCAATTAGGGTTGTCTAACATCTATTTTAGTGTGTTTTTCAACGTAAAACTAAAATAACTTTGGACATCTTATACAACATTCATCAATACCCACTATACTTGCACTGACATTAAAGAATACAAGTGAACAAGATGGTATTATATAAACCATCATCCTGTGTTGTTAGAAACCCTTGGGGAATGGTCGACACTAACTGTCTTTATTGAATCAGATGTCAGGCTGCATTTTCAGGCTGACACTGATTTGTGAAATGAATAAATATTTATTGTCTGATTAGTTTTACTGCATTTGCTGAGTTTTGAAAGAATGTAAAATAAAATTGACAAATCGTTTCTTGCTTATCTTGATTATTCTGTTCTCCATAAACTGACTGCAGTTCTGTGACAGTTTAGTTTAAAGCTTATCATCCTTTCAGGTAGATCATATTTAATCTCTTTGTCTATTAAACACAATCTCTATGGAAGTGGATGTATGCAATTTTCCCTTTGTAACAAAAATGTTCCATGTAAATAAAATATGCACTATAAGACATTAATTCCAATTAGGGAAAGCTTATTGATATTTTAAAGTACATCCTGCAGATTTTAAAGTGTGTTGACTAACATCATAAATGAACCTTTGACTATAACAAGCTCTTATGTTCATGTTTAATTAAAATTAAATTAAATTACCTATAATTTCAAAGGGAAAATTGCTTGCATTTGTATTCAACATGCCAGAAGGAAGAGTCGTTCTTCCCTTAGTGGGTTTATATAGCCCACTCTCAATTTTAATTATGTTGAATTTAATATTGTCACATTGCTACTGTCTATAATTTATGCCTCTGAGACCCAAGCACAACAACATTCTTACTGTCTGGAGAAAAAATAACCCCCTTTTTGACAGCACTTAAGTAATAACTTTTGATGAGGAGAAAATAAAATTCTAACAATTATCAGGGAAGCTATGTAGATATTCTCAGAAAATGGCATAGTGATTAGTATAGCTGGGGGCCCTTTGGAAAGAAACTGAAGAATATACTGATGCAGAAACAATGTGTTCTATTCTGTCAAGAAGTGAAACAGGAAAATTGTTTGACATTTGGGAGAAAATCAGAATTGAAGGTAGTTTTGTTTAATGTAAGGGGAAAGATGTAAATATGTTTATAGGCTAAAAAGAAAAAAAATAGTAAAGGAGAGATTAAAACTAAAATGTAAAGTTAAAGCCGGGCATGGTGGCACACGCTTGTAATCCCAGCATTCGGGAGGCTGAGACCGGAGGATCCGGATTCAAGGCCAGCCTCAGCTACCTAGTGAGGCACTCCGCAACTTAGTGAGACTCAGTTTCAAAATAAAGAATAAAAAATAGGGCCGGGGGTATAGCTCAGAGGTAGAATACCCCTGAGTTCAATCCCCAGTACTGCAAAAAAATAAAAAATAAAATAAAATGTAAAGTTAAATAGCTGTTGTAACAATGTGAGGCATAAGGGGATGAGATCAAGGACAGTACATAAATGGGAAATTAGGTATTAAAAAGGAGTAAAAGAACTGAGAGTAGGTAGGGATGCAGACAAGCTTGCAGAAAGGGTAAGGATTAAGAGTGACCATGCTTGTTGCACTTTTATTATCTTCTTGGAGAAGGAGGCAAGGTGTTCTGAAAGAGTTAAATCAGTTAAAACTTTCAATGATACATAGAAGAGTTAAATTCTGTCATTCCATGCTGAGTGAATAACAGGATTTTTATGAAGCTGAGACATTTGACTATAATAAACAACATCAAAACAATGAGTGCTTCAAAACAAAGCTGTTTAACCCAGATAATTAGAGATGCCCCATTCTCCCTTAACTTTCAAAACACAAGTACAACCTAAGTGAATACATTCCATCGTCAGTAAGCCAGTAGTAAAACTATCATAGACTCAAAGAATTCTAATGTCTGCTTGGTTATCCCCATCAAAATGATTTTATCTTTTACTCAAAGAAATGTTATAACTATTATAGGTTATATCTTTGTTGATTGAACTTGAAATATGCAAGTTATCAATTTAAAATATTAAACAAGAACCTAGCACTATTCTTAGACCTTTTTTAGGAATTTTATGGAATTGAAAAATAATAGACTATATCTACCTGAAACAGTTTTATTATTTTTCTCTGAAAAAGTTGCAAGTCCAATGAATGGTTTTATTGGGCACATGAGAGAAGAGGGATATATAATTGTTTTAATTAAAATAAATGCATGGTTATATATAAATACCATAATTGATTTTAAATATACAACTAGAAAATGAAAATTAAACCATTGAGATTAGGCTGATTTATGTTACATGATTTTGTTTTCTTTCAAAAGACTTGGGAGACTGAGACAGAAGTATCATAGATTTGAAGCCAGTCTCAATAACTTAGCAAAGTTCTCAGCAACTTAGCAAGACCCTGTTTAAAAAAAAAAATAGGAGCTGGGCGTGGTGGCGCATGCTTGAAATCCCAGCATTTGGGAGGCCGAGACTGGAGGACCCGGGTTTGCGGCCAGCCTCAGCTACCTAGTGAGGCATTCCACAACTTAATGAGACCCGGTTTCAAAATAAAGAATAAAAAATAGGACTTTGGGTATAGCTCGGAGGTAGAATGCCTCTGAGATCAATAATCCCCAGTACCACAAAAAAAAAAAAATAGGATGTGGGTGTAGCATGTAGTTAAGAGATACAATACCCCTGGGTTCAATCCTAGCACCACAAAAAAAAGTAAATGAGATAGCATAATTTGAAGACATAGTCATAATTGATGATTAAAATTACACTGGGCTTAAAAGATCATGGCTAAATTGTCATCTAAATTAACATAGTTCCTATAATCTAAGCTGTGATATAATAATATCCAATATGAAAGGCCTATAAAGTAAATTTGATTTTACCTTAATTTTAAATCATATCAAATATGATTTTCACCAAGATAAAATTCAATGTATATTTGGATAAAAATTTTTACAGTGTTCCTCATTTTAATAGATATGAAATTTGAGACACTGAATGAATTAAGTGTTTTGCCCCAGATCTGGCAATCCCTATTAAGACTTTATAACTCTAATTTCTTCTTCCATGTATATAACAATTTTAATGGCATAATGTTTTCAATTAAATATTATTTTTAATTTAGACATTATGTGATATAAAATTATTAGTACTATCAAAGTATTTACCCAAGGCCATTTAAATTTAAAACTAAAGAAGCAATCCTCTGCACAGAATCGATAGGTTTATGGGTTTGTTTGGTTTCAATCCTATTAGATTTTACAAAAGAAAGATCTCACACATATATAGTCCACATAGATTGTCATGTTCACTTGTCAGTGATCAGGATGTTTGGGGCAAGTTCATCTATTACTTATCTAACACATCTAAGTACATATTGCATAAAAAGAGAACAGAATAATTTTGAGTTATCAAATCGGAGCAAGTGTGTGATTCTCTGGGTGACATTACTTATAAAGACTCAGCAAATGTAGCACACACAATTACTCTTAAGCTTAACTAATTTGGATATATGAAGTCATTACAGAAAGTCTACATGCCCTTTTGTTTCTATTTGGAAAGTCAATCATCATTTTCTTCACAGTAAAATAGAAAATAGAAAGGTTTCTGAGCCAAAGCTACAAGCTACTTTTACCTGAGAGTAAAGATTATTTGATTAATGGGACAGACTAAATTCAGAAAATCCTTCTTACGTGCTTGTAAAATAGGAAGTAGAAGATAATTGAATCTTCTTCGACTTTTGGTTATTAACACAGGATGATAAATACCCTGACAATAAAGGGGAAAAGCAGATAAGATTAAGCAAGGTACAAGAAAAATTAAAGTACTCACTTTACCTATTAACTAGAATATTAAACAAAGGACCAAATATATCGAGATGTAAAATTACAGAATAAATACTAGGTATGCTAATCTAAAGAAAAACATGAAGGAGCAGTTACTAGAATTCATGTTTCAGAACTTAGTAAAATCTTTGATACACGAAGTATTTCAGCCTTAGAAACAAAATATTCACAATGGTCTCTACCAATATGCTATCCAACACTTTTAAAAACCAACACAGTTAACTGACACAAAGTCATAAAGCAATTAAGTAATTAAATAAAAATACTTTGATGTGCTTGCTATTGATTTACCTGATCATAAGTTCAATCAAAATGGAATAATTATTGATACCTATAAATATAGCCTTGGTAGTTTGCTTTATTTAGAAGTTTATATTGACATATTTGTCTTAATAAATTACTTTTATGCCTCTCTGTAAGGAAATTTATAAGAGTTATTCCATGGTATATTCTGTCTTACACAAGTCATACCATTATCATACAGGTTATCATACAATTGTTTTATCTGGCCACAATTTAATTAGAAATCAATAACAAAGATACCTGGAAAATCTTCAAATTTTCAAAAACAAAATATCTCAATTCCAAATAGCCCATAAGCCAAAAAAGAAACCAAAATGAAAATTGTATGGTGTTTTGAACTGAAAGAAATAAAATACCAACATATCAAAATTTATGAAATGCCACTAGAGAAGTACTTAAGTAGAAAGTAATAAATTCCTGTTAGAAAATTAGAAAGGCCTCAAGTCAATAATCTAGATTTCCACCATTAAAAAAAAAAACTAAAGAAGAGAAACTAAATTCAGCAGAAGAGAGGAAAGAATAAAGATAAGGAAAATAGAAAACAAAATAATATATAGAAAATTGATGGAACCAAAATCTGGTTCTTTGAGAAAATAAATAAAATTTTAAGACCTTTAGTTGAAACCATGAAAAAAACTTTAGAGGTACAAATTGCCAACATCAATACATTAAGACCAATACACATCCTACAGGTATTTAAAACAACAATAAGATATTCTCAAAGCTTATGCAAGAAGAATTAGAATGTTTAAATAACCCTATCTCTGTTAAAGAACTTGAATTTGTAGTGAAAAACCTTACCACAACTAAAACTCATGGTTTAGATGGCTTCACTGGTGACTTCTACCAAACAGTTAAGGAAGAAATAGTACCCACTCTAATGAATCTCTTCCAGAAATTTTTTTGAGGCCAGCATTGTCTTGGTACCAAAACCAGACAAAGACATTACAAGAAAATTAAACACCAGACAAATATCCCTCATGACCATAGATGTCAACATTCTTAATAAAATTTCATCAGATTAGATCCAGCAATATATAAAATATATAACATATCAGGACCAAGCGGGATTTTACTAAGAATATAATTTTAGATCTACATTCAAAACAATCAATGAAGGTGTTGTCAAAAAGATGATGAACAAGGACTCTTGAGGCCCTCATTCTGCCAAAGAGACACTAAGTGAACAGTACTATATGTACCCAATTACCGCTGTGAGAACATGAGCGATTCATTGAGAAGTTATAACACACACTCAGCATAAAACCAAAAAGAAATTCCACTGAAAAGGCTGAAATATCCATGACATTTTGCAAACACTGCCATGCCCCTCCCCACCCAATCTATTGTGGCACAACTGGGAGAAAACTTCCCACACATGAGATCCTCCTTCTCTTTGGGAAGACAGGTACATCAAGTATCCAACTTTTCAACTATTCTTGGGGCTGACTGAAGAACTGGATTTCTTGACTGAGAAGAATGGCTTTCTTGAATTAGAGTATTGATGAGGAATTAGGAAGCTAATGAAAAAAGATACCAGCAGTGCAGCAGGTTAAAGTTACAGTTCTGTAGGCAGAAGCAGAGGGAGCAAGAGGATCCAGAATTCTGAGAAGACAGAGCAAGTTCAGAGAAGACACATCCTCCAAAAAAGTATGAGAGGTCCTAGACTCCTTAGTTGGACTGATCAGTGAAAGCCATTGTTCTTATGAAGTTAGCTATCTGTAAAGACTGGAGAAGTTGGTTAGTTTTTCAAATGTAGGCCAATTAAAAAATCAAATAAAACTCTACACACCAGTCCTAAAGAAACAGAGATCTATGCGCCCTCCTGACAAAAAAATTAAAATTGTCACAAAGATGCCAAATGAGATTTTTATTTCACAGTTTATATTATTTTTATTCTTTTTATTGATGCATTGTAATCACACATCTTTGTGAGGTACAACTGGTGGAGGCATACATGCATACATTTCTCATTTAACCCTTCCCCAATTCCTGCTTCCCTCCTTCTCAAGTTCAGTTTAGTGATTGACTTTGATATGTTTGTGAAAGTACATGATGTGCATTAGGGTATTTCCCTCCCCCCTCCCATGAACTTCAGTTAAGTCACCTTCTCTGCTCTTTCTGATTGCTAATGATGGTGAACATTTCCTCATACATTTATTGGCCATTTGTATTTCTTCTTTGTGAAGTGTCTATTTAGATCACTTGCCCATTTTTTGATTGGGTTATTTGTTTTCTTAGCGGTGAGTTTCTTGAGTTTTCTGTATATGTTAGATATTAGCCCTCTATTGGAGGAATAGTTGGCAAAATTTTTCTCCCATTCTGTCTTCTCTCTGTTGAGGTTCTTGATAGTTTCCTTTGCTGCACAGAAGCTCTTCACTGTAATATAATCCCACGTGTTGATCTTCCTTTGAGTTGCTTATGCCTTTGGGGTCTTGTTGAGAAAGTTTTTACCTGTGCCTATGTGTTGAAGTGTTGGACCTATACCCCCTTCAAGTAGCTGCAAGGTCTCTGGCCTGAGTTCCAGGTCTTTGATCCATCTTGAATTGACTGTTGTACAGGATGAGAAACTGGAGTTTATTTCCATTTTTCTGCATATGGTTAACCAGTTTTGCCAACACCATTTGTTAAAGAGGCTATTGTTTTTCGAGTGTTTGCTTTTGGACCCTTTGTCAAAAATCAATTGGCTGTAAGTGTGCAGATTTGTTGCTGAGTCTTCTATTCTGCTCCATTGTTCTACGTGTCTGTTTTTGTACCAGTACCATGTTATTTTATTACTATGGCTTTGTAGTGTAGTTTGAAGTCACATATCATAATGCCTCCTGTGTGGTTCTTGTTGCTGAGAACTACTTTGGCTATTCTGGGTTTTTCATTGTTCCAAATGAATTAAGGACTGATTTTTCTATGTCTGTGAGGAGTGGACCTTGGTAATTTAATGGATATCACATTGAATCTGTAGATCACTTTTGAGAGAATGGCCATTTTGATGATATTTATTCTGCCTATCCAAGAGCGTGGAAGATCTTTTCATCTTCCAATGTATTCTTCAATTTATTTTTTCAGTATTTTATAGTTCTCCTTGTAGAGGTCTTTTACCTCCTTAGTTAGGTTTATTTCTAAGTATTTTATTTTGTGGGGTGATACTGTGAGTAGAATTGTTTTCTGGATTTCTTTTTCAGCAGATTTATGGTTGTCATACAGGAAAGCTTCTGATTTTTTAAGATTGATTTTGTATCCAGACACTTTGCTGAATTTGTTTTTTTTTTTTTTTGGTTGACTTTGTTGGGTCTTTCTAAGTATAGTATCATGTCATCTGCAAAAAGAGATAGTTTTAGTTATTTTTTTCCTATTTGTATGCCTTAAATTTCCTTCTCTTGCCTTATTGCTCTGGCTAGAGTCTCAAGTACTATACTGAACAGAAGGGGTGATAATGGACATCCTTGTTGTTGGTGTTGGCTGTGGGCCTATTGTATATTCCCTTTATGATGTTGAGGTATGTTCCTTCTATTCCGATTCTCTGCAGTGCTTTTAGCATGAATGAGTGTTGGATTTTATCAAATGCTTTTTCAGCATCTATTGAAATGATCATTTGATTTTTTCTTTGATTCTGTTTATTTGGTGAATTACATGGATTGTTTTCCATATGTTGAACCAGCCTTGCATCCCTGGGATGAACCTGGCTTGGTATAATTTTCTTGATGTGGTTTTGAATGCACATTGCTAGTATTTTTTTTTTTTTAGCAGTTTTGCCTCTAAGTTAATCAGCGATATAGGCCTATAGTTTTCTTTTCTTGAGTTGTCTTTATTTGGCTTTGGTATTAATGGGATATTGGCTTCATAGAATGTATTTGGTAGGGTCCGTTTCTTTCTATTTCGTGGAATAGACTGAAGAGTATTGGGATTATCTTCTCTACAAAGGTTTTATAAAGTTCACTTGAAAAACCATCTGGCCCTGGCTTTTGGTTGATGGTAAACTCTTTATTGCTGTTTCTATCTGTTTGATTGTTATTGGTCTGTTTAAGTTTTCTATATTTTCTTGACTCTAGGAAGGTTGTATGTGTCTGTAAATATATCAGTTTCTTCTAGATTTTCTATTTTGTTGGAGTATAAGTTTTCAAAGTAGCTTCCGATGATCCTCTGGATTTTCACAATGTTGGTGATAATATCACCTTTTTCATCTCGTATTTTGGTAATTTGGGTTGATTCTCTCTTTCTTTTGGTTAGATTGGCTAGTGGTTTATCTATCTTGTTTATTATTTCAAGAAACCAGCTTTTGGTTTTGCTGATTTTTCATATTTTTTTTATTCTCTACTTCATTAATTTCTGCTCTTGTTTTTAATAATTTCCTGTCTTCTACTGGCTTTGAGGTTATACTGCTTCTGTTTTTCTAGGGCTTTGAGCTGTGTCATTAGGTTATTTTGTGATTTTCTGTTCTTCTTATGTTGGTACTCAGTGCTATGAATTTTCCTCTTAGTAGTGCCTTCTGGTGTCCCAGAGGTTTTGATACATTGTGTCTCTGTTTTCACTTATTTCTAGGAATTTTTAATTTCTCCTCTTACTTCTTCTATGACCCATTCCTCATTCAGCAGTGTGGTATTCAGTCTCCATGCATTTACGTTGTTACTCTAGGTCTTCTTTTAGTTGATTTCTAGTTTCATTCCATTGTCCAAATGAGATTTTTAAAAGGACACATACAACTAAATTAAATGAGGAGAATTATTACTATGTATGGACAAAATGAGAATGCAAAAAAGATATAAAGTATAAAACAGACCCAAGCAGAAATACCTAAGCTAAAAAATACAAAAAGTGAACAAAAAATGTCATTAGAGGTGTTCGACAGCAGACGCTCAGGTAGAAGATTCAGCAAACTTGAAGACATGGCAATTGAAATCATTGAGTTAGATGAGAAAAAAGAATGAAGAAAAGTGAAGATTCAATATATTAATTATTGGAATGCCAAAGCATATTTGAGAAAGTAATGGCTTAAAACATCCTGAATCTGAGGGGAAAATGGACATACAGATTCAAGAAGCTCTAAGAACTGTGATGAGGATAAATAAAAAGAGATCCATGCAGAAACATCATCATTCTGTCAGAATTCAAAGTAAAGGGAGAATTATGAAAGTAGCAAGAGAAACACTACTTATCAGTAACAAGGGAGCTTTGTTAAGATTATTAGTTTATTTTTCAGTAGAAACCTTGTAGGTTAGAAGGAGTAAAATATCTTTCCAAGTCGTGAGAGAAAATATCAACCCTAAAATACTATATTTGGCAAATCTGACCTTGAAGAGTGAAGGAGAAGTTAAGAATTTCCCAGATATACAAAAGCTAAAGGAGTTCATTACCACTAGACCTGCTCTGCAAGAAATGACAAAGAGAGTCTTTCATAATAAAAAGAAAGGACACTAGGCAGTAACAAAAACCACAGAGAAATATTGCATTTCTTGATAAAGATATCTATGTATAAAATATAGTACCCTATCTTAATGTTGTATGGCTGTACAAATTCACTTTTCATTCTTATATAGAGTTGAAGTGAAAAAATACATTTAAAATTACAAAACTACATTAATGGATATACAATATATGAAAATGGAATTTGTGACATCAATAACAAAAGACAAGCCGGGCGTGGTGGCGCACGCTTGTAATTCCAGCATTCGGGAGGCTGAGACGGAAGGATCCGGGTTCACGGCCAGCCTCAGCTATCTAGTGAGGCCCTCCGCAACTTAGTGAGACCCTGTTTCAAAATAAAAGAATAAAAAATAGGGCTGGGGATGTAGCTCGGAGGTAGAATGCCCCTGGATTCAATCCCCAGTACCACACACACACAAAAAAAAAGACAGAGGTGAACTATATAGGAGTAGACTTTATAAATGTGATGGAAAGCCAGGTGTGGTGGCACAATCTTGTAATCCCAGTACGTGAGAGGCTGAGACAGGAAGATCACAGGTTCGCAGCCAGCCTCAGCAACCTTGTGAGACTCTGCAACGTGGTGAGACCCTGTTTCAAAATAAAACATAAAAAATATGACTGGGAGTGTAGTTTGGAGGTAGAATGCCTCTGAGTTCAACCCTCAGAACCACAAAAAATGTGATGGAAATTAAGTGGTTATCAATTTAAAATACAACATTATGACTTTAAGGTACAATATGTAATTGCAATGGTAAACACAAATATCTATAGAACATACACAAAAGGAAATGGGAAGTGAATCAAGGCATGTCACTACAAAAATTATCAATGAAATGCAAAAAAGTCAGGAAGAGAGGAAAAGAGGTATAAAAATCTCCAAGAAATTTAACAAAATAGCAATACTAATTCCTTCTATATCAGTAATTACTTTAAATATATTAAACTCCACAATCAAAAGACAGATTGGCTGAACTGATTTTTGGAAAAACAAGTTACAACTATATTCTTTCTATAAAAAAAAACTCACTATAGATCTAAGGATCAAATTAGGCAGAAAGTGAAAAGATGGAAAAAGCATTCCATGCAAACAGTAACTAAATGAGAGGAGTGATGGCCAAATTCACATCAGCAAAACAGAATTTAAGCCAAAAAAAAAACCAATTAAAATTGTTAAAGTTCATGACATAAAGATAAAAACATCAATTATAAGAAGACATGATAATTTAACTGTTTATTCATTAAACATCCGATATCATTTATACATGAAACAAATTTTGACATAGTTCAAGGGAGAAATAGACAGAAAGATAATAGGAAGAAACTTTAATGCCACAACTTTCAATAATGGATAGAACAACCAGGCAAGATAAGTAAAGAAAACATGAACTGTGGATGATTTTAGCCAACACACATGTATAGAATAGTCCACCCCACAGGAAGAGAAACATATTCTTCTCAAGAAGACTCCTAAAGAAAAACTTTCTCCAGGATAGATCACTTGTTAGGCCATGAAACAAGTCTCAGAAAAATTTAAAAGATTGAAATTACTAAAAAGTACATTTTCCGACACTTCAACATATGGGGACAGGTTCTTCAAAAAGACCTCAAAAGCTCAGGAAATTAAAACAAGAATTAATAAATGAGATGGCGTTAAACTAAAAATTTTCTGCTCATCAAAGGAAACCATCAAGAATCTAAAAAGCCTATAGAATGGGAGAAGATCTTTGCCAGTTATCCCTCTGATAGAAGACTAATATATAGAATATACAAGAAAACTTAAGACTCTATGCTAAAGAAACAAATAACCCAATCAAGAAATAAGCAATTGAATTAAATAGATACTTCAAGAAGTTGGGTGTGGCTGCACACATTTGGGAGGCTGAGATAGGAGGATCTGGGTTCCTGGCCAGCCTCAGCTACTTAGTGAGGCCCTTTGCAACTTAGTGAGACCCTGTTTCAAAATAAAGAATAAAAAATAGTGTTGGGGGTGTAGCTTGGGGTAGAATGCCCCTGAGTTCAATCCCCAGTACTGCAAAAAAAAAAAAAAAATAGTAGATACTTCACAAAAGAATAGATATAAATGGCCAATAAATACATAAAAAAATGTTCAACATTATTATCAATCAGGGAGATGCATGTCAAAACTATATTGAGATTCTACCTAACCCCAAAGAAGGGCACCATCAAGAAGACAAACAACAATAATTGCTAGCAAGGATGTGGGGAAATTGAAACTCTTCTACACTGTTGGTGGGATTGCAAATTAGTTCAGGGCTATGGAGATCAGTGTGGAAATTCCTCAAAAAATTAGGAATGGATCCACCATATGATCCTGCTATACCACTCCTAGGTATATTTCCAAAGGAACTGAAATCAGAGAATTACAGTAATATATGCATATTCAGTGTTCACAGCAGCACAATTCGCAATAGCCAAACTACGGAACCAACCTACGTGCCCATCAATAGATGAATGGATTACAAAACTGTGAGATATACATACAATGTAATTCTATTCAGCAATAAAGAAGAACAAAATTATGTTATTTGCAGGAAAATGGGCGGATCTGGAGAACATGATGTGAAGTGAAATTAGTCACAGAAAGTGAAGGGTCATATGTTTTCTCTAATATGCAGAAGCTAAGGAGTAATCAGGACACCAGAGGGACTTCAGATAATGGAGGAGAAACTTCAGTGGAGCTAGCGAGGTAGTCTAGGGGAAGGGGAGAAGGGAGAGAGAGAATCAATGAAGGAACTATTTCTTTTTCTTTCTTTTTTTTTTTTGTGGTACTGGGGATTGAACTCAGGGGCATTCTACCTCCAAGCTATATCCCTAGTCCTATTTTTTTTTTTTAATTGCGGTACTGGGGATTGAACTCAGAGGCATTCTACCTCCAAGCTACACCCGTAGTCCTATTTTTATATTCTTTATTTTGAAACAGAGTCTCACTAAATGGCAGAGGGCCTCACTAAGTAGCTTAGGCTGACCGCGAACCCGAATCCTCTGGTCTCAGCCTCCCAAATACTAGGATTACAAGTGTGCGCCACCACACCCGGCTTGAGAGTTGAGGTTTTTTTAAAGACCAAACTAACTGATAAATGTTTAGCTGAATTGGCTAGAAAAAGGGAGAATATTCAAATAAATAAACTAAGATGTGATAAAGGGGACATTACAATTGATATCACAGAAGTAAAATGAATTAAGATAATAATACAATTATATGTGAACAAATCTGATAACCTATAAAAAATGGAAACATTACTAGAAACACAACCTACCAAGACAAAAATAATGAAGAAACAGAAAATCTGAACAGATAATTAACTAGTAAGGAGGTTGAATAAGTGATGAAAAGCCTCACAACAAAGAAATTTCCTGGACTAGGTGGATTCAATGGTAAATTCTCCAAGACATTTAAAGAAGTATTAACACCAATCCACAAATTATTCAAAACATCTGAGGAGGTTGAAAACCTTCTTAACTCATTCTGAGGACAGATTTAGCCTAATACCAAAGCCAGACAAAGCTCCTACAGGAAAATAACACACCATTATCCTTCATGAATGCTGACCTAAAATGTCTCAAGAAAATACTAGCAAACTGGATTCAACAGCACATTAAATGTATTATGCAACATGACCACATGGGATTCATTTCTGGAATACAAGGATAGTTCAGCATATGAAAATCAAAATAAGTCTATATAATATACCACATCCACTGCCTTAGGACTAAAGATCACATGATCATCTTAATTGATGCAGAGAAAGCAAGATTGAAAACCTTTTCATGATAACCAACAAACTTGGCTTAGAAGGAATCTGCCTCAATATGGCCATATATGAAACGTCCACAGCTAACATTATACTCAATATCAAAAGATTGAAAGCTTTCCCTCTAAGATCAGAAATAAGATGATAATGCTTGATTTTACCATTTTTATTTAACATATTATTAGAAGTCTATCCAGAGGAATTAAGCAAGAAAAAGAAGTAAAAGGCAACTAAGTTGCAAAAGAGCAGGTTAAATTATCTCTGTTCACAGATAACAATTTTATTTGTAGAAAACCCTATAGTTACAGAGAGAGAAAAAGAGAAACAGAGTGAATAACCAAATTCAGCCAAGTTGCAGTATACACAAATCAATTGCATTTCAGCCAGGTACAGTGGTGCACAACAGTAATTCCAGTACTTGGGAGGCTGAGACCGGAGAATAGCAAGTTCAAGGCCAGTCTTGGCAACTTAGAAACTTAGCAAGATCCTATCTCAAAATTTAAAAATAAATAAATAAATAGGGCCAGTGGTGCAGCTCAGAGGTAAAGCACTCTTGGGTTCAATCTCTAGTAATACACACACACACACACACACACACACACACACACACACACATACACAGATACAACCACAATTTTGTTTTAATGCACTTGTAATGAACTGTCTGAAAAGAAAATTAAAAATAAATCCATTTACTATGCCATCTAAAAAATAAAACACTTAGGAATATACCTAACCATGGAAGTAAAAGATGTGTACTCTGCAAACTACAGAATATTACTTAAAGAAAATACAAGTAAATAGAAAGATACCCAGCCGGGCGTGGTGGCGCACGCTTGTAATCCCAGCATTCGGGAGGCTGAGACCTGAGGATCCGGGTTCGCGGCCAGCCTCAGCTACCTAGTGAGGCACTCCGCAACTTAGTGAGACTCGGTTTCAAAATAAAGAATTAAAAATAGGGCTGGGGGTATAGCTCGGAGGTAGAATGCCCCTGAGTTCAATCCCCAGTACCGCAAAAAAAAAAAAAAAAAAAAAAAAGAAAGATACCCTATATTTGTGATAAGATGTCACTACTACAATTCAGCAATAACAACAAAAAATCAAATAGCCTAATTTTTTAAAATTGGCAATGTATTTGAATAGACATTTCTCCAAATATGATATACAAATGGTTAACAAGCATATGAAAAGGTGCTCAACATCACTATTCATCAGAGAAATGCAAATCAAAACCTCAGTGATACATCACCTCACACTCATTAGGATGGCTACCCTCAAATCAACAGAAAATAATAAATATTGGCAGGGATGTGGAAAAGGTGGAGCCCTTGTATACTGTTAGTACAATTGTAAAATAGTTCAAATGTCATGAAAAAAAAAGTATTACATTTCAAAAAAGTTAGAAATAGAACTACTATATGATATAGTAATCCTACTTGTGGATCCAAAGAATTAAAAGCAGAATTTTAAGATATATTTGCAGATTAATGTTTATAGAAGCACTATTTATAATAGCCAAGAGGTAGATACCATCCAAATATCTATTGATGGATAAAAGAATTAAAAAATATGGTACATGCATATAGTGGACTACTACACAGCTTTTGAAAGGAAGTGTTGTTACACACTACAACATGGTTGAACCTCATGGTCATTATGATAGGTTAAATAAGCTGGTCACAGAAGGATACTGTAAAATTCTCATATATATATATTCCTATTAGGTTTCTAAAGTAACCAAATTCATAGATATAGAAAGTAAAGTAGTGCTTATCAAGAGCTGGGGGAAGGGGTAAATGGAAGTTGTTTGAAGTACTATAAGAGTAAAAGCTTCAGGTATCTGTTTCACAGCAGTATAAATGTACTTAATATTAATGAACTATAAACTTAAAAATGGTTATGATGGCAAATTATATTTGTGTTTTTATCATAATAGAATAAAAAGCGACCCATGCAACTTGTCATATTAACAAGTTACATATGAACATGTCAATAGATGCAGAGAAAGCATTTGACAAAGTCAGTTCCTGATAATGACTCGCAGCACAATAAGAAACATACCTTCTTAATTTGAAAAATCTCATCTGTGAAAAAAATACACTTACATCATACTTAATCTTTAAATACTGAAATATTTTATCATATTATAAGAAAAAAGGTTGGATGTACATTCTCATCACTTATATTCACTATTATGCTAGAGGTTTTGTCCTGTGCAATCAGGCAAGAAAATATAAATAAAAGACATCAATATTGAAAAAGAAGTGAAACAGCTGGGCGTGGTGGCACACGCTTGTAATCCCAGCATTTGGGAGGCTGAAACTGGAGGATCCGGGTTCTAGTCCATCCTCAGCTACCTAGTGAGGCCCTCCACAACTTAGTGAGACCCTGTTTCAAAATAAAGAATAAAAAAATAGGGTTGGGAGTATAGCTTGGAGGTAGAATGCCCCTGAGTTCAATCCCTAGTACCAGTACCGCAAAAAAAAAAAAAAAAAAAAAAAAAAAAAAAAAAAAAAAAAAAAAAAAAAAAAAAAAAAAAAAAAAAAAAAAAAAAAAAGAAAGAAAGAAAAGGAAGTGAAACTGTTTTTATATGCAGATAACATGGTTATCTTTGTAGAAAACTGATTCAAATTTTAATGAAGAACACTTGTAATAAGTGGATTTAGCAAGGTTGCAAGATTTAAAATCAGTTTACAAAATTTTGAATTGCCCTATATCAGCATCAAACAATCAGAAACTGGAATTTAAAAAGCCATTTAAAATAGCATCAGAATATAAAAAATGCTTAGAGATTATTATAAAAATATGTGCAAGACATGTATATTGAGAAATTTTAAACATTCCTAAAGAAATTCAAACTGAACATAAATAAATGGAAAACATGTTATGTTAATGGGTCAAAAGACTCATTATTAAGATAGTATTTTTGTACAAATCTATATATTTCATTGCAATTTCAGCAGCCTTTTCTTTTCTTTTCTTTTTTGTGGTACTGGAGATTGAACCCAGAGACAGTCCACCTCTGAGCTGGACCTCCAATCCTATTTTATATTTTATTTTGAAACAAGGTCTCACTAAGTTGTGGTAGGCCTCGCTAAGTTGATGAGACTGGCCACAAACCTGCAATCTTGTCTCAGTCTCCCAAGTACTGAGAATATAAGTGTGTACTACCACACCTGGCTTCAGCAGCCTTTTTTACAGAAATTGGCAAGATATTCTTAAATTTACATGGAACTACAAATAACTTCTAATTGCCAAATCTGTTTTAGAAAAAGAATAAATTTAGAAGTCTAACACAATGTGATCACAAAAAATATATATAAAGCTACAGAATAAAGACAGTGTGGCATAATGATAGACAAATCAACATAACACAACAGAAAGTCCAGAAGTGGATACAAACACATATATGGACAACTAATTTTCAACAAAAATTCAAAGGCAATTCAGTAGAAAAAGGATCTTAACTGGGTGTGGTGGTGCAGGCTTGTAATCTCAGTATTTGGGAGGCTGAGACATGAGGATCACAGGTTCATGGCCAATCTCAGCTACTTAGTGAGGCCCTTCACAACTTAGTGAAACCCTGTTTGAAAATAGAGAATAAAAATAGGGCTGGGGATGTAGCTCAGAGGTAGAATGTCCTTGGGTTCAATCCACAGTACCACAAAAAAAAATTCATTTACAACTCCCACCACATATAAATGATATCATTTTGGATAATGGATCATAGACCAAAATGCAACATTTAAAATTATAAAACTCTTAGAACAAATATAGGATAAATTATTTTTATTTTATACTTACATTTACATTTATTTATTTTATAAATAAAACCAGAATCATAATACACAAAAGAAAGCATTAAAAAATGACCTTCATTGAAATAAAAGCTGTTCTCTGAATAATACTAATTGAAAAAGCCACAGAAGAAAATATTTCCAAGTCATATATTTGACAAGCAATTTGTATCTAGATTGTATAAAGAACTCTCAAAATTCAATAATTAGAAAAAAACAATCCAAATACAAATAGTTAAAAGATTTAAACAGACACCTTGTTACAGATGATAATGAACACATAAAATAAAATTTGACACTAATTATGGTATCACAATGTGAAACCACTATATACTTATTAGAATGGCTAAATCAACAAATATAATACCAAGTGCTACTGAGAATATAGAGCAACTAGAACATTCATACATTACTGCTTTGAATCTAAATGCTACAACCACTTTGGAAAGGAGGCAGTTTCTTATAAAATTAAAAACACACTCAACACATGATCCAGCCATTCCAGTCTTAGGTATTTTCCTGAAAGAAATAAAAGCATATGGCTATACAAAGATTCCTATGCAAATGTCCATAGCAGCTTTATTCATAATGGCCCCAAACCGAAAACAATACAAATAACCATCAACAAGTGATTGGATAAATAAACTCTGATATATACATGAATGGACTACCACTGAGCAATAAGAATATTATAATTACTGATGCTGGCAATGATACGGACAAATCTCAAAATAAATATGTTAAGGGAAAGAAACCAGATACAAAGGACCACATATTGTATGGTTTATTTATATAAACTATATAAAATGCAGTCTATTATGACAAAATGTGACTTGGTGATTATTGAGTATGAGATAGTGAAAGGTGAAATTACAAAAGAACACAAAGCTTTTTGGGAGATATGTGTATGTTCATTATCTTGATCGTTATAGCTGCTGCCCAGTTGGGTGCATATGTCAAAATTTATCCAACTATACACTTAAAACATGTACAGTTGGTTATGTGTCAATCATACTTCAATAAATATTTTTCTAAATGGATGAGGAATAGACTGTACAATTGTCCTTAAATATACATATTTTTTGAAAGTTTCAAATTAACAGTTTCAAACTTCTTTTATTAATGCATTATAATCTTATAGTCTCACATCATAATGTAATAAATACTGATAGTGACATACATGCACAGAGCAGTTGGTGAGTTTTCCCCCTGCCTCCTTCTCTACTCCTCCCTTCTCCATACATGATATTGAGATTGGCATTAGTATTCTCACATATGTACATAAAGTAAATGGAAGTGTTTCCTTCTTTAATTCTGCCTCTCCCCCACCCTCCCCTAGACCACCTCCCTCATTCCACTGGGAACAGTTTCAAACTTCTAAACTGTCTTCAATAACTTTTATCTTTAAAATCTCTCTTACAATTCTTACTACTTGCCTCTTAGCTTAATATTCTTTAAGTAACACTTCTGTTGTTACTCTTTATAGTTTTTATTGAAGCACCTTTCCCCTCGTTGTATCAGCTCAGAATCTACTTCCTTTTTAGACCTATCCAAAATGTCTAACTTTAAGGCCTATTTTAAATCTGATTCCTCCAGAAACCATGAGGAACCCAGATCTAATTCTCACACCCTTCTCTGAAACCTTGTAGCACTTATTTTTTTGAATGACAACCCTAACACTCAGCTCTTACATTTTTACTAATTAATTGGCATTATTCGCACTCTTTCCAACAGAAACAAAGTTTTCTTAAAAATTGAGTTACCTTCTTTTGTACGCCCCATGATACATAGTATTGTAGTGAATATACGGTGATAGCACTGACCAAACCATTCACCAAATATTTAACTGACAAATTATTAACATAATATCATCAGCATAGTATGTGGATGAATATTTGAGGGTCTTTAAACCCAAATTCTCTCTCTATGAGTAAGGATTCTGACCTATGCTGTCAACTGAATTCCTTTAGTTTAATAATTCTCAAAGTATGCTTCCAGTACAACAGGCCTGGGCATTACCTGCAACTTGTTAGAAATACAAATTCTGGAGTCCCAGTTGAGATAGTCAGAAATTCTGGATAGAACCTGTGTTTTAACAAGTCTTCAGATGATCCTGATGAAAGCTCAAGTTTGAGAACCACTTTAGACACAACAATCTCATTAAACTTATATTGATTTTTTATGGCCTTCCTGATAAAACCCTCCAAGATCCATAACTGTGTCAACTCCTGCCAAGGAGAAAGAGAAGTCAGTCTTGAGAATTAAAGAGTCAGTTGCTGAGGTGTGATTTTTCTTAGATAACTAAATGGGACACTTTGGCTAGACAGAGTGATGGAAGATGAAGAATAGTTGATATATATATTAATCTATTCCATTGCACACATTTTTTGAGCTCAATGCTAAAGTTATGAATGACCTTTGATTAGTATGAACTGTGAAGGAGACAATATGGAAGCTAGCTTTACCTTGACAGCATTTGCCTTGGGCAATGAAATAAGGCTGTCTCTTTGTGGAATTAAATATGGGTTTCAATAAGATACCACATTGAAAGGATGTTTGTATCATTTTTATTCCTAAAATTTTGACAGTTCATTATCTATAATGAAAGTGTAATAGTGACTGTACCTGAAGAAAGCAATATGCCCTTATGACTAAACTCTAAGAGAAGCATTACATTATGTCAGATGAAAGTTAAAGTGGCTTTGAACTGTCATTGAGGGTTTGTCAAATGAAGAATAACGCAATGTATTCCCATTATATTGCTTTTTGTTTTTATTGTGGTGTAATATCTCATATCCTGTAATGTTTTTGACCTAAAATTTAAGTTAGGTAGAGAAATGAGAATTATAACCCTTTTATTTCATTCACTGTATAAATTGTATCATTTAATTTTAATGAATGCATATACTTGTCCAGAAAATATTGAGCATCTAATATATAATATATAGTATAACATATGTAATAAGAGGACAAAATAACAAAATTAGAGAACAAAAATGATCAAGGATAATCCTATCATCAATGATAAGACTCGTTAAGTGGATGAACATTTAAACAGACAATGACAATGCAATATAATATATGCTCTATAAGAGGACCACAGAAGTTTCTGTGTATCTGAACAAAGTTTACCTCTCCTTGGGTAGGACTTAAAGCAGCTCTGAAATTTAGAATTCATCTTTCAGGTAATGGAGAGCTATAAAAACTTTTAAATACAGACTATGATGAGAATCGATTAATGCTTTATGAACATCATTCTATATGATAGTGTTAAAAATGGATTTGAGAGTGGCAAGATTGGCAACATAGACACTCATTAAAATATATTATTGTGAATAGGCATGTGCATGTAATCCCAGATACTCAAGAGGCTAAAACAGAATAATCAAGAGTTCAAGGCCAGCCTGGGCAACATAACAAGACCCTATCTCAAAAAATTATATATGTATACATACACACACACACACACACACACACATCAGTACTGCAATGTATATCTGTAGCCTGGTAATAAATGATTACATCCTAAATGAAAACAGCCTCATTGGGAATGAAATATAGTTGGATGTAAAACATTGTATTCCAGAGCCGGC
>PVLC010002552.1:66100-112851 GCA_004027655.1 Graphiurus murinus
TGTAATCCCAGCATTCGGGAGGCTGAGACCTGAGGATCCGGGTTCGCGGCCAGCCTCAGCTACCTAGTGAGGCACTCCGCAACTTAGTGAGACTCGGTTTCAAAATAAAGAATAAAAAATAGGGCTGGGGGTATAGCTCGGAGGTAGAATGCCCCTGAGTTCAATCCCCAGTACCGCAAAAAAAAAAAAAAAAAACATTGTATTCCACAGGACTTGATCACAGAAAGAATGCTGGGATCATGTCTCTACGCCTGTGTGAGAGAACTCACACAGGATTACATGTTCTCAATGCCCAACCCAATAAAAAATGTTGCTATTAATGGCGTCCCATCTTGCAAAATAATTTTTAAGACTCATCCACATGGAGAAAGAGAACTTTGAAAAATTACCTCAAGTTTTGCAGTATTACCTATACTTCCTACATAAGGAACTAGCCTTCATTTACTTTTTTAATGTTCTTATAAAACGTTAAGTGTAGATTTTTAAATTGATAGTCACCACAGTAACATGAACAGTTCATTCCTTTAAAAACACACAAAATGTGTTATGTTATCCTTTGGTACCATGTAACACAAGGTATCTTGTAAAGTTCCTACCAATGAGTTACACATTTTATTTTACTATTAAATTTGCTAACATTGTTTATACAAGAGAACATCTCTGGAAATATGCATGGAAGTCAGGTGATGTGTGCAATTTACTCCCAAAGATATGTTGAGAGACATTATTTTTTTGTTTGTTTGTTTGCAATAGCAAGAAGGGGGTTTATTGCCAACTCGAGTTGGGGTTCGGCCTTTTCCAATGCAGTGGAATGGTGGCACGAACCCCGACTTTGTATTAGTTCAGCCTTTCATAGGGAGTGTACAGAGGTGGGGAAACTTGTGCGCGGGGCGGGGGAAAGGTAACACAAAGAAGGCAGGGGATTGGTAGAGCCCTGTTGCCAGGGCTAGGATGAGTCCGGAAGGGAGGGGGCTACCTTGTCTCAGGAAGGGTGGCGGCTATCTCGTCTCAGGAAGGGTGGGGGGCTATCTTGGAGATATTATTATAAATCAATTGAATAAAATCTTAAAGGCAGCCAGGGGCATTGGCTGGGATTGTAATCCCAGCCACTCAGGAGGCAGAGGCATGAGGAATAAAAGTTTGAGGTCAGCTTGGGCAATTTAGGGAGGCCTCGTTTCCAAATAAAAATAATTTTAAAAAGGCTGCGGGGTATAGCTCAGTCCTACAGGCCATCGGATTCAATCTCCAATACCGTAAACAAAATAAAAGTTAAGGGAATTCTAGCCCCAGCGCGCGCGCGCGCGCGCGCACACACACACACACACACACACACACACACACACAGCTGGAAGATGTAAAGGGAGAGGAGTGAAGGGAGTGAAGGGAGAGGAGAATTCATTGTTCATTGAAGGGATTTTATTTTATTGATTCTGGTATGGGGCAGTGGACCTGCCAGCCCCTACCTAAACCCAGCACCAGGTGAGATGGCCTCCGCCATCCCCCCACCTCCCCGCGGGGCCGGCCCCTGTGACCTCACAGAACAGATCCCTCGTGCCTCGTGTAGGCAGGGCGTGGGCGTGGGCGTCCACCTCAGTTGGCAGTTGAGTCTCTTGGCAGCAGCTGCAGCGGCACGGCCTTGACCTCCAGGCAGCTCAGGCTCCCCTAGGTGGTAGTAGAGGAGGAAAATCGAATCGTCCCCAGCTCCTCCAGACAGCTCGTCGGTCGACCTCGGCCCAGAACCACTGGTTTCCTTCGGGCGGCCCTTCAGGTGCAGCGGAGCGCCCAGGGACTGGGTCTTCCGCAGGCCCCCGGGTGGGTTGGGATCCTATCAGTCGGCCTCCCCCGACGCCCCCTTCCACCCCTGAATCAGCTCTCACTCCTTCCCTCCGCAGACCCAGCCTCTCGCCCGCCGATCACCGATGCCCAACTCAAGGCGCCGGGCCATTCGCCCAGCTTTAGCCACCGAGCCTCCGGCCCCCGACTTGCGGGCTATGTTGGCTCAGAAGCGCCTTGAGACTGAGCTCCTAAACATGACCCAGGACCCCCCGGCCCTGTGCTCCGCAGAGACAGTGGGGGAGGATGTGTTCCGTTGGCTAGCGACCATCAAGGGGCCCCCAAACAGCCCCTACCAGGGAGGAATCTTCTTCCTGTCCATCCACTTTCCATCCAGTTATCCCTTCAGTCCACCCAAGATAATAGTCATTACCCGCATTTACCATCCAAATATTAACAGAAAAGGAGCCATCTGTCTAGACATCCTTAAATCTGAGTGGTCGCCAGCGCTAACAATTGCCAAAGTGTTGCAGGCCATTTGCTCCATGTTGTGCGACCCTAACCCTGGCGATCCTTTGGTTCCCGAAATTGCTAAGGTGTACCGAAAGGATCGGAAAAAGTATGAAATATTAGCTCGAGGGTGGACTAGGAAATACGCCATGTAACCTCAAAATATGACCCCACTGTCATCGCCATAGCAATAAAGACAAAGTCTTTATGATTCCAACGGCTTGGCTGCCTTTGATGACTTTCTATGAAGCCGAGTTTCCGCTCTGTTCTTCTAGGGCACACACTGTACACCTCTCAAATCAGGGAGGAGGGGGAGGGGGAGGGGAGGGGGGAGGAGGGCCAGGAGGAGAGGGAGGACTGAGAAGTGCAGAGTTGGTGGAAGATGTCAGGGGAGTTAGGAGAGTGGAGGTTTGGGAAGAGTGAACAATTGATCAGTTTTAATTTAGTTTTGAATAAAGTATTTATTGCTTTAGGATTAGAAAACGAAGCAAGGAAAAGTGAGTGGTGGCATTGGAATGAGGACAGTAATTCCACCTGCCAGTGGAAAAAATATAAATGTGGAGTCTTCTAGAACTGACAAAAATTAGGACAAGCTGAGTGAAGGTTACAAAGCTAGTTAGGCATACCTGTTAGTGTGAAGAACCAGTGTCTTCAGGTGTTGGTTTTCATATCCTCTGAGATCCAGGCTTAACCAAAAATGAAATGGATTAGGAACTGTTACAAATGAAATGTTTGGATCCCAGTTTTCTACACCCTTTTTATCGCCACCAGTGTTATGTCTCTGCCTCTCTCCCATCCTCTGTGGTGTATGTGGCTTCTCAGGACATCCATACTAGGCTCTAATTTCTCATGTTTCACCAAGAACCAAGTAAAGTCTGAGATTTTACCCAGCTGCTGAGCCTACCAGTTAGCCTATCACAGTTTGGGTGGAGGCTGGCAGAATGACTGCGAATTGTGGGTTTGAGGGCACAGCAGGCCCCATAAACTTCACTGATGTCAGTTGCCTTGACCCCAAAACCCCCAAGGGAAGATGTGGACACAGCCAGTTTCTATAGCAGCTGAACAAACCCAAACTTTAAAGGGACTGATACCAAGCCTACCAAAATTTTGCCCCAGAGGGAGATAATCTTATCAATAAGGCCAGAAGACAAGAACATCTCCCCTCTGTCCTGGAGGGTTCTCTGTCTTCTAAGGATATTTACTATACAAACATATGTCATTTGAGATTGGTTTTTTTTTGTTTGTTTGTTTGTTTTTGCTGGTACTGGGGATTGAACCCAGGGGCATTCTACCTCCAAGATACACCCATTCCTTTTTTTTAATTCTTTATTTTGAAACAGGGTCTCACTAAGTTGTGGAGAGCCTCACTAAGTAGCTGAGGCTGGCTGCAAACCTGAATCCTCCGGTCTCAGCCTCCCAAGTACTGAGATTACAAGTGTGTGACACCACGCCTGGATAATTGAAATATTTAAAGAAGAAAAAGCTGGGAATGGTAGCCCACACCTAGGCCTATGCCTGTACAGCAAGTTCCAGGCCAGCCTCAGCAATTTAGTAAGAATCTCAGCAATTTAGGGAGCTCATGTTTCAAAATAAAAATAAAAAATAAAGGGCTGGGAGTGTAGCTTGAATGTAGAATACCCCTGGGTTCAATCTTCAGTACCCCCCCAAATTAACTTAAAATTAGTCTCCTCAGCTGTAACAGCCACTCAAGTACTCAAAAACCAAAAGTAGTTAGTACTCATGTACTGGACAGCATGGAACATTTCCTTCATTGAAGTTCTGTTGGAACACACTGGCCTAAGTAGTAGATACAACTCAAGAGTTGTCATTACTGTGTGGTGGGTAGAATTTACTGGTTGTGGAATTAAAAAATAGATACTTCTCTGGTTTAAACAAAAACAGTATATGGGAGGCTGAGATAGGAGGATTACAGGTTTGAGGAAAACCTCAGAAATTTAGTAGCAAGACCCTCTTTGAATTTTTTTTCTCTTTTTGTAAAAAGGGCTTAGGGAATAGCTTGGAGTTTGAATGTCCATGAGATTAATGCCCAGTACCAAAAAATAAATAAATGAAGTAAGAAAGAAAGAAGAAAAGGAAAAATACTCAATATATTACTGAACTCTGAATAATCATCTTTTACTCACTTCAACACAGTTTTCCTATTTATTTTCAGCTTTTGTTTACATTCCAACAAGGAAAATCAGATTATTAAATAATGATCAGTAAATATATCTGTAGGAAATTTTACATTATTTTAAATTTTAAAAATATTGATAGTCTAAGATAAAATTCAAAAGAAATACTGAAATATCATGGAGAATTGCACTGACAGGTTTAATTGCTTGGATCTGATTACACAGGTAAAAATAATTTTATGAAAATACTTGTGTGTATGCAAAAACCCAATTCCTCCATTAGAATTTGTGCATTCACAGGGATGACTAATCGGTGTAATAAGCAGATTACTACCACAATTACATTTAAAACATTTTATAATTTTATCAAATATATTATCTAACCTTAATATAGGGATAGTAATTTTTAAAGTTTTAGTTTTCTAAAAGTAAGTTCATAACATTTCAAGAAAAAGAGAACATCAATAATTTCTCAGCAGGGAAAATGCTTAGTTTCTTACTGCTTTCACACACATTTAAAATAATTTGTTTGGATGCTGACAATGTTATTGATATTACATTTTCAATAAATGTCAAGTTTTCTCCTAGTTAGAGCAAAGAAGACAAAAAAAAACCATAGAAAAACAAGGGTTTTTTTTGGCGGTACTGGGGATTGAACTCAGGGGCATTCTACCTCTGAGCTACACCCCCAGCCCTATTTTTTTTTTATTCTTTACTTTGAAACCGAGTCTCATTAAGTTGCGGAGTGCCTCCCTAGGTAGCTGAGGCTGGCCGCGAACCCGGATCCTCCAGTCTCAGCCTCCCGAATGCTGGGATTACAAGCATGCACCACCATGCCTGGCACAAGTTTCTACCTAAATATACTACCTCATAGGTTACATTAATTTCACACTTGAGAGAATCTTTAGCTTTTAAATATTTTTATTTTTTAATTTTCTTTTGGAAATGTAATTTTAATTTTAATATCTTAACTATCATCTACTTCTTCAAAGGGACAATGGAAGGATTGTAGTTTTGTAAAGACTTATTTAAAATCTGCATTAAAACTGCCAGTAAATACATGAAAAGGTTTGAATTCTGTGTCAATGATACCACCCTCTAAAATATAAAATTTCCTTTTTCCCTTACATTAAGGCAATGTTGTCTCATAGAACTTTCTGCAATAATGGAAATATTATATATCTACACTATCCAATACAGTAGTCACTAGGCACATATGGTTATTGAACACTTGAGATTGGTAGAGGGGAAGAGAATTCTGTTTTTATATAGTTTTTACTGAAAGCTCTCTTTATTGCATGGCTTGCACACAAATACTTTTTAATCTTTGTTTTCCAGTTTTTTCATGCCACTAGGAAATTTTAGCAAAATATTTACATTATGATATGTGACTACAAAATTGAATCAAATTTGTCACTAAGGATTGTTAATTTAATAGCTAAGCAAAGGATGTGTTTAATATTGGTAGAGTTAAAACAGACGCTTAAAGGAATTCTAATAGAGAATTTCAACACTACTCTCTGTTCCCAAGAAGCTAGCAGGAACTTGTAAAGATACAATATTATCAATGCAGGTCATTAATAATAATCCAGGCAATTGAGAATAAAATGATCTCACAGTATTGATTTTCCCATCATAGTCCAATTCAGTTACTAGCTATATTGTCTTTATTATTTTCCTTCAAATACTATGTTTTCATCATCAAAATTAAAACCACATAGTAGTAAATATTTGAGTCTAAGCTAAAATCTAAATTATAGGTTCTGAGGCAGTCAAAATGACTACCAGGATGATATTATTTCCAGATAGAACATGTAATATTCTTTATTATTCAAACTGGTCATTTCTGTCTTGTTCTGTTAGTCCCCACCCATCAATTCCTACGTTTCAGTAAAATCAATTATGAAATGTTAAAATTTATTTTTGCAGTCTGGGGAGGAGGGATGGTCTCATTCTGTTGTCAGTATTTTCAAAAGAATGATAACTGAGCTTATTTGAGGGAAAGTTTCTATCCTAGGCATCAAAAGACATAGCTTTTGCTTGATAAAATTGCTAACAGATCCTCTGTGGATGAAAGCACCTACTTTCAGTTTACTAAATATTTGGCATTATTTTAATACCATGGTTTATGGGTACTAGGAATAAGAGATTATGACTGAATTTTACTTCTGTACACACTATCAGGTCAGTTCGAATTCAGCTTGTATGTTGGGCCATAAATAAGGATGATTTGTATTTATTAGTATATAGCTTTTTAAGTTTGGTGATATGGAAAGCTTAGAAAGCATGCAGTCACCAATGATACAGCTTTCTTTGATCTTATGTTTAGAGAAGATTCTTGTGTAACTTATACTGGCCACAAATCATGATCTTCATTTGTTATAATTCTGGTTATTCTATTATTATTAAAATTTCTCCCTAAAGAAAATTATTGCCTATGGAACTCCTTGACATTTGGTGTCAATGCCTTATCTTTTCAAATTTTAATGTATCTCTAATGATAACTAGAAATAATATATTGTAATGCTAAAGTTTGCGGGCTCTGGAGCTAGACTGCCTGGATTACGAACATCACCACGTGCTATCTGAACTCAGGCATATTATTTAACCTCTTTGAACCTCAGCTTCCTCATCTGTTAAGTGGCAACAATAATAGTTCCTACCTCTTATGATTGATGTATTAAATGTGTCTTGCACATCATAGTCACTCAATAGTTATTGGCTGTTATGAGTAACTTGCCTTTTTTCTCCTTTGTGTTTTTTTCAGTTGGGTTGGTAAGATGTTGCAGTTAGCATGCGGATCCTCCTTTGGCGATGCAGAAGCGAATGCAGGTAAGGACTTTAAAGTCCTATATATTTGTGTAGTTTAGAGAAATGTGACAACATGATTTAAGCATTAACTCATCATTAACACATGTTTCCATATGTGGCATCATCTAAAATTTACCAGAAATTTTAATATAACACATTTAATAAATACAAGAGAATTACTTTTCAAATACAGGTTCAAGAAATACGGAATAGCACCAAAATAGTTTAATTTCTAAAATGGGGCTAAAAGTGAGATATAGAAGTAAAGCAAATAGTATCTAATCTTTTAGAAAGATCATGGATTTGTTAAATTAGAAAGCAAGTAATTTATTGGCACAATTCCCCTTCATATGTTTGCTTCTCAAATCTCTCACCACATACTTAAAAGTTTAAACAATTTTCTGGCCTAAACCAGAGGTTTCACAATCAAAACTATAGTGGATCATGTATCTCTGTGGCCTAATATAATTTTTCATATAATAATTTTATTCTTTATAGGTGAAAAAATCTTGAAGGGTAAAAATAAAGATTAGGCTAAGATAATATAGTAATATATAGAGATCCTAGAATTACTCAGTACACTGGTAAGACAATAAATATTACTTGATCACTTCCACTGAGAGAAATATGTTGTTAACAATTTGTACTTAACAAAGATGTATGCTATATTGCACGAATTACTACAATAAAAATTAAAAAAAAATAAAAAATAAAATAAAAAATAAATAAATAAAGTAATTTTGAGACCAAGAACACAAAAGGTATTATGTAAAACCTTCTTAAGAATTCATTGCTATTGGCAATAATTTTAAATTCTTGCATGTCGGCCAGGCATGTTGGCACACACCTATAATTCCAGTACTTGCTAGGCTGAGACAGGAGAATCACAGGTTCAAAACCAGCCTTAGCAACTTAGTGAGACTCTCCAAATCTAAAAAATAAAATAGGGAGCCGGGCGTGGTGGCGCACGCTTGTAATCCCAGCATTTGGGAGGCTGAGACTGGAGGATCCGGGTTCGCGGCCAGCCTCAGCTACCTAGTGAGGCACTCCGCAACTTAGTGAGACTCGGTTTCCAAATAAAGAATAAAAAATAGGGCTGGGGGTGTAGCTCGGAGGTAGAATGCCCCTGAGTTCAATCCCCAGTACCGCAAAAAAAAAATAAATAAATAAAAAAAATAAAAAATAAAATAGGGTTGGGAGTGTATCTTGGAGGTAGAATGCCCCTGGGTTCAATCCCTAGCACCACCACAACAAAAATCTTACATGGAAGCCAGTTTGGAATGTAAAGGAAAAAAAAACAAAGTAAAAATACTTTTGCAGAAATAGTACATATGAGTTTTTACTGCTTTGCATATTCATCAAAAGGCAAAGCATAAATGAATTACCAAATTCCATTATTTACTGATAAAAAGTCACACTACACTTTATTGTAGAATTAGAGCAGAGCTACAGAATATGAATAAATAAATTAATGAAGAAAATTACTTAAAAGGAGCTATTTCAGACAGCTAATTATTTAGTGAAATATTCCACCAACACACAGAAGCACAAACATACACAATAATGAAAAGTGGGAAAGTACAGGCTCTGCATACTGCATTAACCATTATTTCCATAGTTGAGGTCAGTTTCATTTATCTTGAAATTCGTCATTGATTGAATATATCAGAAAGCAATATCTGCATATGGTTATTTAACAAAATCCTGGATACAGCAGTAAAACTAGCTATATAAGCAAAATTTCCAGACTAGTTGAAAATAGCAGCCACTGTCATCACTGAGTATGCTGTTGTATGCTCAAAGGGAAGAAATAACCTCTTTTATCTGTCACCTTCCCTCTGTTCAAACTCTACCGTATATTTAAGACTATGATAAAGTGTGCCAACCTACAAGTTAACCTTGCATAGACTCTTCAAACTCAGAACCCTGTCTTTTCTTACAGAATACAGGCGCATAGGTGCTATGGTTTATACAAACTGTGTTTTGTCCCTGAAGAGAGAGTTTCCTGTGATTTGGTGTAACAACTGCCACGAAGCAACCACTGTAAGTACTATCATCATTTCAACATTGCTCAGTAGCGGCCACACGTAGAAAACTCAGATTTTCCATTGTCTAAAAGTGTATTCAGCAATAAAAATTTGTACTCATGTCAAAATGCAGTTTCGGCATAAAAAAAAATCTTAGTGTGAAATATAAATAGCCCTTCCAGAAAACAGAATAGCCGAATCCATAGAGAACAATAATAAAGAGCCAGGCATGGTGATGCACTCTTGTAATCCCAGTACTTGGGAAGCTGAGATAGAAAGATCACAGGGTTCAAGGCCAGCACATGGTAACTTAGTGAGACCTTGTTACAAAATTAAAAAAAAAATTAAAAGGGCCCAGGGGTAGTGCAGTGGTAGAACTCCCCTGAGTTCAATCACCATTACCACACCAAAAAAAGAAAGAGAGATAGCAAAAGGAGGACAATAATTTACCTCCCTTACATTTTGCTGCTCTAACTGGTGTGACCAGTACTGGTATGATAAGTGGATGTTTGACACAGGTAGATTTTTTCCTTCCCTCCCTCCCTTCCTTCCTTCCTTCCTTCCTTCCTTCCTTTCCCTCCCTCCCTCCCTCCCTCCCTTCCTTTCTTTCATTTATTTCTTTTGGTACTGGGTGTTGAACCTAGAGGCATTCTACCTTCAAGCTATACCCCCAGCCCAATTTTTTCTTTGAAAGGTATGCTCATCAGCAAGTTGTTTACTGTCTCTAGGAATTGGCCAGCCCTGAGAGAGGCAGTCTCTCCAAGGTCAGTGAGGCTCCCAATGTCAAAGTATTAGAATGCAGCAAATAAAAGACAGTATTCATGTGATTACATATCAATAAAAAAGATTTATCAGAGCCTTTAATGGACTCCTATATATGAAGAAGCTCTAAGAGAGAATTATAATATATATTATTTTCCAAATTATTGGCCAAGGAATCATGTATTTGGGGGGGGCAGGGAAGGGGGAAAGAAATCTAGCCTTTGATTAGGTTATAAAGTACACATTGGGAAACACTAGACTAATTTAATCTATCCCCTAAAGAAGAAAGTAATACTCTTGGGGATTCCTTTTATTTCTCAATTAACTCAAAGGAATCCAAGTATGTCTGCCATATCCACTTGAGTGCTATCTTAAACCTGCAGATCTAAGATAAAATGTGTCATAAACAAGATGAGGGTATTAAGTGTGTTGATACAAGGCAATGACCTGTGTCTTTGAATCCAAATTTTCTTGCAGATTGTTTCTGTGAATCCTAACTTCCAATACAGACGAGCTCAAAATATTTCTGATGAATTTATCTATTTTCGCCCTTTTGATGCGGAAATTCGGGAAGAGGCCAGAAGACAAAAACAAAAGAAAACAATTATGGCCTCCCATCAGTACAGCCAAGAAGGTATCCATCATAGGGACTTGGGTATTACCAGTCAGGAGGCAATCACCACCCTCCCACTCACTAATGAGTTAGAGAGCATTGCCCTTATAAGACCAAAAACTTCAGGTCTTCTTCGTCTAGAGAAAATGCCAGTCATACAGTCAGGGACCCCAGAATCTCAACGCTTAGATGTTACAGGAATTGTCAGTCCAGAGGAAAGGGGAAAAGGCACTGCAATACTTGTTGCTGGTGTGCCTGGAAAGGATATAGATGATACAGAAATTCCAGCTTTGAATTTTACTGGGTTTATACACCTGGAGGCTTTAATAAATAAATGTTCACCATCCCCAGAGTACAGTCGTCCAGGAACCCCAGGAAATCTGTGGCTGGAATCTCCAGAAAATGCAGAGTCCCCAGGAAGTGATGACTTGGAAGTAGCAAGAAGCATGTATCCTTTTAGAGAAAGATCTATCTTTCGGCGTTCCTGGGCAGAGCTCTTGGAAGCGCCACTCAATAGTGAAGGGCTCCACATTCTCCAAACTATTCCTACAGAAGATAGAGAGACTGGCTATTTACCCCTAGCACGAGAGGTGGACAGTCAATCAGCCACCCCTCCCAGGGACCCCTATCAAGATGCTTTGCAAGGCCCTTTCCCATTGCTGCCCCAGCGCCCTAAGCTTAGAAAGCAGCGTAGTCGTAGTCTGCCAAGATACAGTGATGGCAGGAGCCGAAAACTAAATGAACATGAGTTCGCATTCAATACCGAAGAAGAGACATCCTTCTTCCCGACTGACCATGCTTTGTTCACAAGAGGTAAGATTTTTTAACTTGCCATAACTACTTTTATAAATTATGTATAATTTTCCATACAAGTAGACTTCTATCAGTAAATTTATCATCAAACATACCCCCTGGAAACCTCTTTCTAGCCCCCAAACATTATCTTTTCCTAAGATAATTGGTGGCTACTTTGCAATTTTAAGCCTTGTATTTGGTGCCTAAAGTTTAATCTTAATTTGGATACATTCAGTCACACAACATTTAATAATCATGGAAGAGAAACCCTTAAAATATACAGACTTGTTATGACTTCAGAACTTTGGAATCCATTTTCTCTTTTAAAATTAACTTTTAAGCAAGGTGCTGTGGTACATACCTGTAATCCTAGTACTTGGGAGACTGAGACAGGAGTACCACAGGTTTGAAGCCAGCCTTAGCAACTTAATGAGACCCTCTTTCAAAATAAAAAGGGATGGGGATGCAGCTCAGTGATAGAACTCCCCTGGGTTCAATCCCCAGTATCACAAAAATAAATAAATAATAGAAACACACTCATTACCCAGTAACTAAGTAATAGGGGCTCAGATTAGAAAACAAATGGAATAATGAGCATGACTCTGCTTGGTAACAAACAAATAACGTCTACATTTGAGTACCCTATGTAAGTGAGCACCCTAATGACTAGAAAGTATGAATTGATGGATTAACCATTATACCTGATTAAAGCTAATTTAATAGAAGAACATAATGTATTTTATAATGTATAATATATTTTATAATCTTAGATTGAAATTTGCTATTAACTATACAGTAATATTTTTGTTTTTATGATTACCACTATTTAAACATATGTACAAATGCTACTATGGGTACCAAATAGTATTAGAAATTCTCCTTTCTAACTCATAGTAAAAGCCTTCCCAATAACTTCATAAGAATTGTGTCATCAACTAGAAATCACTAAAGCATAGAAGGTAGTTTCAGAGAATAATCTGGCATCTAACCCAAATTTTTCCTGGAAATTATAATTTGGCTCAATCTGTTATTTGTTTCTTTCTCAATACATATTGAAGGCACTAATAAATGATTTATCAGAGACTAAAATTTAAGTATAACCTAAAGTCAGCTCAGAACACATAATCCTTTAAAATGTTCATAAAACTGGCTCAACCTCAATCTCACATTCAATACTCTTCTCTAGAGTTCTAAAAATTTCTGGGTGCTTCCATTCTCATGGTTACCCATTCTCTGACATCATGTTTCCACTGAATTCTTTTTCTTTTCTTTTCTTTTTTTTTGTGTGTGTGTGTTACTGGGGATTGAACCCAGGGGCATTCTACCTCTGAGCTACACCCTTATCCTTTTTCATTTTTTATTTTTGAAATGGAGTCTATCTAAATTTCTGAGGCTGGTCTCAAACCTATAATCATCTTGTTTCAGCCTTCCAAGTACTGGGATTACAAACATGAACCACTATGCCCAGCTTCCACTGACTTCTTGGTTGCATTACTTTCTCATACTGCAAAAGATAGACAATTGCACACTAAGCATTTTTGTTCCTAAAATCCCTTTGGCTTCTTGCCACTGTAATTTCTTCTTGGCTAACATCCTTCAGCAGTCCCCTTCCACTAGGGTAGTTCTCAGCCCCTCACTCCCACTCTTCTTCTTTCTACTACCCCCAAAATTTTGGTTATTAGGCAGGATCATTTTGCCATTTGTTATTTTTCTCTGTGCATCTTTTATACCCCAAAGAGCTTATGAAGATATTTTGCTAAATATAATGTTATATACTGTTGTAGCATTGCATAAAAATTTAAATTTTAAGGTGACTGGGTTAGGATCAAATTTGGAAAAAAAAAACATGTCATTCTTACAGTTTCTTCTCAAAGTAGATGTCAACCTTCAATTATTTTAAAACAACTTTTGCTTTTGTGTTTTAGGAAATGTAAAGGAAAGAGATAGCATTGAAGAAGCCTGGCAAAAGGCCACTTTTTCCGGTTCTGCTGAGCATCCTCCTGTCAACCCAAGCTTTAAGCATTCTTCTACAATCTGGAGAAAACCTGGAATTCTTCAAGATAATACTGGACTTTCTATGGACAGTGTTAATATTCCCAAGAACGATGTCAGTGGTATCCGTATAGTTAACGTTGGAGTACCTATGGATAATCCTGAAGTTCCTAGAGGCAATGGTGCAATTGCCCCAGGTAGTGGGGTTGGAGTTCCCATGGGGAATGTTGAATCTCTTCGTCATAATGTTGGATCTGCCAGATGTATTGTATCCTCTCCACTTACTGAGCTCTCAAAGATAGGTGAACACCAATTATAAAACCTGACATGTTACATCGAGACATTTAACATCAAAATACAAGTGTACCAAATCTGACAAACCAAAATAGCAAAAAGGACATCTAAATTCAGAATACATAAATGAATACATAAATATTCTCATTGTGATAGATTTTTATCAGAATTTTTAGGACTAGATTGGCGCTTATTTACTTGTTTATTCTGTATGGCAACCATCATTTACCTGTGAGATAATGTAATTGTAGGGATGCATTGTGGGGAAATAATATACTTACTCTTTCAAGCCGAGATTTCTACTTGGTAAAGAGATACAATCTCTTCATCACCAAACAAAATACCAACTAACCTCCAAATGACATTGTACATCTCATATTTCCAGTAACTTCAGGTCTTCCTGGATATTTTGATAAGCAAATGAAAATGATCTCATAATTATTAACAGGTATCTGTATGAGTCCAGCTTAATGTCCAAAAAATTTGTTGACTGAAATCTAGTGAACCAGGAGATTTGGCAGAAGATTCTTAAATATAGTGCTTTTCTGAAATATCCAGAGAGGACTTCTGAAGAAAACTCACTAAAAACATATTTATTTGGGAGACATATATCTGACAAAATTGTAAATATTTACTGGAAGCCTTAAAACACAAGGAGACACACAACTGTAGACCTGTAAATAGTAGATGTGATTTTCTTGTAAATAAGTAAGAAAACACTAACAGCACCACAGGATGCCTAAAATATTGCATGCTGAAACAACACTTTTCTTTTGAAATTTAATTTTGTTTATTCTTCCCAACTACTAAATTAGTGTGGCATATGAAGATGTGGAGCAAAAGTGAGAAATTATTGAAATATTTTACTAAATTGCTGACTAGAATGCCCTTTGCAGAAAGAAGACAACTCTTCATTGGCCCAGATGATCAGCATGGAAAGAAAATTACATAATCTTGGTTATCCATAAAATGTGGTTTTCAAAACATTTCTTTCACAAATCCTTTGAAGTATAACTAGAAAGTGATGAGAATAACTCTTGTTATTTTATAGTCATACAATACAAAATTTTCTGCAGAGTTTTAGGGCATATGGGCCACTATTCGATTTGTACATTTAAATTTTCCACTTTCCTGAATAATGGTAGCTGTTGTTTTTACAAAACCAAGGGCAATTTAAATAATAAGTTACCACCTAACCCCTTATTATGTGCCTTAACACATAGTGCAAGGGGTGGTAAACTTTGATCTGAGGGTAAACACTTGCCCACACACAGGCTTTATTTGGCCTTTGAAGAAGGAGGTAATGAGGCTGGCTAGCCTCCCTCCCTTCACTCCTTTGGTTCAGTGTGTGCTTTCTGAACCAGGACTTTGGCCTCAGAAATAAAAGAAAGGTAGTGAGATTTCTTACTACTACATGTTACCAACCCAGAAGATGGGACACCATTTCAGACTTGAGTAAACTTAATCTTGTATAGGGTGGCAAAAACTATAGAAGTATTGGAAGTATACAGGCTGCCATACTTCAGTTACTGCCAATGCCTGACAGAAAAAAACCAAACTGACAGCTCATTTTGCTTACCAGATAGTCGACTCTATGTGATATTGTATCACACCAACTTCTTGAGACAGAACTATTGCATTCTAACCTTCAAAGGGAACCACCTTGTGAGTGTAAAAATAGTAAAATAAGGTGGTAACTGAGAGATGACTTACAAAGAACTAATATTTACCTAAAGTCAAGTGAAAAGAAAGACAGCAAACAAAATTAGGCACAATTATATATAATAATGATATATAATTGACGATGGTCACTAAAACACCACCATCAACAACAAACCCTGCTATTTGAGTGTTATTTCTCATGCTTTATGATCTATATAATTTTGGATGTTGTGTTTAGTGGCTTAATTTTAAATGCAAAAAAACTATTTGTAAAATGGCCAGCTGCTTCTTTGTAAAACTCTAAGAAATTGAATGAAACTGTTAGGTAAAGAATCAATTGTAAAAATGGTCTGAGGAGATAATTCTCAATCTTTTGTAAAGAAAGTTACGTGTAGCATTGGTGTTATTCTGCTAAATAGTGTTAGTTCAGAACTGAGCAATGTAAAAGTTTAGTGACGCATCATTTATCTTCAAAGATTGTGGCATGTCTTCTTAGGGTTCTCTATGTCAAGTGAACTATCAAAAGTCACTCAATAATCATCATAACTCTACAGAAGAGAGAGTAAAGAGCGTGGAATACTTTCAATAAGGAAACTTCATCACAAAATTCACATAAATTGAATCTAAAGTCTTCGTAAAAGAAAAACAGTATTAAAATTGCAAAACTGAAGGCAGAGTGTTGAGGAAAATGAAAGACATTTCTAACTCAATGCTCTTACCAAATAAAAGATGGGTTAAAACTACTTATATTTATTATCTCTACATATAATCTATACCCTTTAAAATAGAAAGTTAGTTGCTAAAAATTGATAATGGCATAAGGTAGAAGAAAGAACTCTGGAATTTTCCTGATGCTGTACTGTGCAAGAAAGACAGTTGATCAGAAAATATTAATATTTTACTGCGTAACCACCATACTTAGACATATTGTTTCCTTCTAAGGCTCTAGAAAAAATGTAAAGTTTGTCCCATCCAGTGAGAGCAAGAGATTAATTCTAACTTTACATATTTTTTCACATCCAGTTACCTGATTATACTAAAATGGTTTGCATTTTTAAATTAAATTGTATAATATGCATTCAGACAAGTCCAAATAATTTTAATTCACAAGTTAGTTAGAAGAGTTAAAAAGTTTTCCTTACTAAATATTATTTCATTACTTCTGTTTAAGTCTTTAAAAATAAGTAAATGAAAAATATTTTCCTAATATGTTAATAGGATGGAGCTAAGGCAAAATTAACAAAATACCCCTCTAAGTCCCAACAAAAGTACAATATTCAAATCACATACCTGCCACCTCATTTCAATCAACATAACATTAGAAAAATATTTACTAAAGCATTCTATTTAATTCGGAATATTTTAAAGCAGTCTGAGTGGAGACATCATCCATTAGAACAAAGAAACTTTAACAATTTGTAAAAGGCCTCTTTAAAAACATTTAAGAATGGTCTGTCTTATTTAGAAAGTAAAATCAAAATTTGAGGATTTATACATGTAGTGAAACCTCCTTGACCTATTTCAAAAAACCACAGTATCAAGAGTCATTATAAAATTTAAATATACAACCATAGAAAAATTTATCCAAAAAAGAGACAAGGGGATTTCTTTTGATCTTCAATCTAACAATAACTGAATATACAATGGTATTAAAAAAACAATATAGACAGTAGGCATTATTTAATCTGAAATCCATTAACTAGCAGGAAACCTTCATTAGTTGCACATGGTATTTCCATTTCATGGTTATAATTTAAGTATGTTTTAGAAGTGAAAACTAAAAATATAGCAAAGTGCTTTTAATAGATCATAGGGTATAAAAGACATGTGCCTTGTTCAGTAAATATTTCAAGAGCAGAGAGCCTCACTGAGGTGAGAGACAATCTTGTGGAATGTGAGAGGATAGAAAATAAGATGAAAACAAAAATTAGAACAAAACTATACCTTTTAAAGTAAATGATGTTTTCTTTAAAGTATTATTTTGAAGGCAATTTTTTTGCCAATTTGCTCTTTTAAATCGATTTAATATCTACAAATATGAACAAATAAACTTTAAAATAATTCAACTTTACCATTTATATTCCTAAAACTTATACTATCCCTTGATCCCTTGCTTCTCACCCCCATACATGTTACTCAACCCAGCCCTTACTTCACTCCATCCTTTTACCTATCCCTTCCACTTCCCCATAACCTCCACATCTCATCCCCACTTTATCCCTACCAGTTCCCCACACCAACCTCATTCTGGATGTCTTCACTCCTTATCTTCAGCTCATTCACTTCTACACTTATACTCTGTCCCCGTTATTAACCCCATCCCATGTCCTATTATCACGCTTTGCTTACACCTCTTCCTAAGACTCCTCCCAACTGTTGCTCCACACTTGACTATCCCACATCTCACCCTATCTTTGACCCTTTAACTCCATCCTAACACGAATTATAAACTCTCCCTCCTATGTGACCTTCAGAGATAAGGATGGAATAAAGACTAAGATGAAGATCATGAATGGAATAAAGATGCCCATTATATACTTTTACTAATTTGTGAAAATAAAAACTCACAAGTTGAATATTTTCCAGAATATGTCAAGGCATCTCAAATTGTAGCATACATGATATTTATGCCACCAAGAGAAAGTTATTACATCAAACATAGGGGCCTGAATACTATGTACCCCCCAAAGGATTCCTTGATAGAGAAAATAGACTAATTTATGCCAGTTTTTCACAGATTATTAAAAAATCACATGCAGCATATGATTTCAAGCCTTTCCCTATTTTTGTTTCTTTTTAAAATTTTAATTTTTGAATGATTTTGAAAAACCCACATTTTCTCTTTTTTCACATATATAAATTACCTCTCACAAATGAAGTTCTCATTTTATGCTCTTTTAGTAAATGAACATCACCAATTTCTTCATCTAAATTGTAAAATATGTGGATGAAAAAAAAGATAAAATACGCACTTTGTGAAATTACCTAGAGCATATTTTTGCTATTAAAAAGTAATATTTTAAGAGTTTATTTTTAAAGCTGACTCACCTCTAGTAGACTTCATCTTATTATACAACTAGTATTCACCTACAAACCAAGTTCTCTATTCTTATACATATACTAGACTAAAATAAAAGATCATCTTCAAAATAAAACTCACTCTAAAAACGCAGTGACATTTTAATTTATAGTTAATACTAAACTGTGTTAGAAATATCAATAGTTAATATTACTGATTTATCCCCAAAATTCCAACAATCTTGAAGATCATAGTAAAATATTAAGTAAATTCCATAATACCTCTGTAAGTGTATCTAATCACTCAAAAATAAATACACATAAATTTGAGAATCTAAATGTTACAGAATAATAGTGTTCAAAGTTCACTCCTTAAACCTAATATTTCTGTCCTATGTAATAAGAGTAAATTCCAATACATGTGCAGTAGAGAGATTTAAGTCAGTGAAGAAGAAGAAAAATTATTAAGTAGTACTATTGATTTGAAAGTACCTGTTATTGTCAAAATTTGGTAAAAACACCTCTACACATTACACATTCTCAAACCTTTAAGCTCATCAAACTCTCAAACCAGGTGTTTTAGTTTGTTGTGACTATGTCCAGTATGTTTCCAGTAAGTGACTCCACATTTCACTTTTCCTACATTTATCACCAGTGACTAGAGAACAAATCTGTCTTGGTGGGGGTGGGGGGTGGGGGGAAGCTCTTCTCTGATTCCCAGAACTTCAGTGAGATCCAATGCGAAGTTTAAGGTTTTAATACTCATTATGCATTTAAATTTCCACGTTTAGAGAAGGAAGGGTACAACTTGGCTTTATTGTCAAAGAAAAGGAAGACAGTAAGCAAAATACACTGGTATTATGAAACATTTTCCACTTTCCATTGATGGCTGTATTCAATTTTTGAAAATGTGTATTGCCATTAGTTGCTGGCCATTCTTGACTTGTGTCTCATTTACTAAATATTTGCTGTGATATGTTTAAACAGTGTACCACTCAAAGTGATAATTTAATATATATATATGACATGTGTACCTTGGCCTATATTGTATCTTGAAATAAAGTGTGGTGTAGATTGATGTGATGTTTTCCTTTATTCAGGGGTTGAATTATCACAGCACTAGAATATACAACTGCTGGTGCTCAGTCTATAAAATTATTCTAATCTTGAAAAGCTCACAACAGGCATTTTCATATATGACTAACAAAATTCAAATAAAGAATATTATAGAGGGGTTATCACCATTTAAAACCTAAACTACAAAATCATTCTTATTTCTGTAGCAAAACTCACCAAACATTCATTAGGACTATTTTAAATGATAAGAATCAAAATCCATTCTGCACCTGATTACACTTATAACTTCTATTCCATATAATTTTATCTAAATTTGATTTTTCTCTGTGTGTTTGTGTGCATGTACATACATATGTATGTTAGACACAGAAAGAAGGTTATTTGGAAAGAAATATATGCATCAGCATCAGCACTTGTATGTAATCCATGAGAGATTCGATACCACGGTATTTTTTCTTAACTTCAATAGAAGGATTATTTTCTATTTCACTACAGAATTATATCAAAAAATTGATTATTCAACTTCCAGTATCACTTTATTCTCATCCATAAGATGCACCCATGATTCTAAACCTTTGCTCTGCTAAGTTGGCAAATGGGAATAGAGATTTCAAATATTGACTTTAGTGTCCAAATTAGTTATGAATAAAAAAGTACAGCTAACATTCAACTTTACACATTAAGTATTTTGCTTTGTTCTAAATGTTACACATGTTTCATTTAGATAAAAACTGTCATCAAAAATCCAGTTTGTCTTTATCAGAAACTGATCTCTTTTCTGGAATATAAACTGGACCGATCTGAAGTGTTTTATGCTACAGAAATAAAAATCAATTCATTCCTCTCTTACATCTTGAAAACTAAGTTTCAACTCCTGGATAATGTTGTTCCTCCCAAGTATTTTCAATTTTGTATTTGTACCATGTTGAGACTTGTACTCTAGTTTATGTAACCTGTAAGTGTTAGCCGTTGTTCTTCTCTTCAAGTAAATTGTGATGCTGACTGTGATTGATGCCATTTTCTTCTATCAGATTTCTGACAATTACCTTGTTAGTATTTTGTGTCTGGTAAAATTTATTGATGGTAAATGTTACTGTGTCCTCCTCATTTGGCATATACTTTCGAATACATTACAATGATGTGTAAGGTGCACTGCAAAAATGTATAAAATGTTGTTTTTCTCTAACACATTACTCTGCTAAAATATATATATATATTTGGCATAATAGTGAAAGTGACATATTTCTTCCTATATTCAAATTTGTCTATGCTTAAAAAACTTCATTTGTAAATTTATATTTCAATAAATGGTGTCATCTGCATTCAAATGTTGTGTTTTCTGTTATTTCTTTTGCAAACATTTTTACAGCAACAACTGTAATTCATATATTTTTAAAATCAAGGAGATAATCATAGGCAATCACTCAAATGCTTGAAAACTCAAGCCATACCCCACAAAATAGTAGTCATTAAAACAAATTATCAAGCAAGATTCATGACACTACTTTAAATTTGGAGTAATGTATTATTCAACCTAGCCATGTATAAACCAATTTTATTAAGCAACTTTACAGTTTCTGAGAAACACAAACTTTCATCACACCTCAGAATTCCAGTTAGACCATTGCTGAAGGCTTCTATTCCCAGTTCACTAATCTCTAAATGATCCTATTGATGTACCCCTTTGGGGGGATTGCTAGCACTTCACAGCTCCCACTATGGTTAACATAATTCCAGAAGAGCACTGTTTACTTCTTTGTATTGGTTACATGTTAAGAAAATTTTGATATATTTAATAAATATGTATATGCATACAAACATGTATTATACATATTAGAATTCATTACAAATACATTACCTTTATGAGACAATGATGATGAATAAAGCCAAACCAAACTACCTTAGCCCCAATTTTAGTCTAATTGTTCTGTTGTCTTTATGATTTAAAAATCTGAATGTTTTATATGGGATAAAATTAATCCAACCAAGGAATGAATGAACATCAGAGTCCTAATAGTAATAATGTTTCATTGAGTAGAGAATTGCTGCAAAAAAACAAATTCGAAAAGAAAGAGCTTTAGCATTCATTCATGTTATTCAATGTACAGTTGAGGACTATCCATGTGGCCTGTAGTACACTACGTAGACACTAGGGAATATACTAGTGAGAAAAACAAACTCATCTATCCATGTACTCCTGGAACTTACAATCTAGTTGGGAAATAGTAAATCTGAGTGGTTAGGAAAGACCATTCTGGGAGCAACTGGTAACCACTTTTGCCCCATTTTTGTAAGAAATAACTCAACACTAGCTATGAATAAAGTATGCACATACAAAGACCTACTTACGTCCTTATTTGTGTTATTATAACATAAAATAACCTTGGAAATTGTGTATTGTCTATTATTACAAAATTTCTAGAATATTCTCTCTAAAAACAGCAAAATCCTAGGCATGAAACCTAACATAACAGAACCATAGCAAAGAAATTAAATCACATTTATTGTTCTTGTTTGACTTGTTCATAAGACAGTTTTCTTTAAAACTTTGACTCTCAGACTTAATATGCATCAAAATCTCCTGAAGTGGTTTAAGAGATAAATTGTGAGGCTAGACCCTTATACTAAAGAATCTCTGAAGATCAGTCATAGAAATCTGTGTTTTTCTTTTATTTTAAACAATTGAGTACTTAGAGAGAAAAAAACTATACAATAGAGAGCAGTTTTATTTATTTATTTATTTATTTATTTATTTATTTATTTATTTATTTATTTTTGCGGTACTGGGGATTGAACTCAGGGGCATTCTACCTCCGAGCTATACCCCCAGCCCTATTTTTTATTCTTTATTTTGAAACCGAGTCTCACTAAGTTGCGGAGTGCCTCACTAGGTAGCTGAGGCTGGCCGCGAAACCGGATCCTCCTGTCTCAGCCTCCCGAATACTGGGATTACAAGTGTGCGCCACCACGCCCGGCGAGCAGTTTTATTTTTATTTCTGGATCATTTAAGACTAAATTGCTGACCTAATACATCACCTCCATCAAATAACTTAGTGTTTCTTACAAATAACAACACTTAGTGTAACTTGAATAGAGCCTGTTATTTACCTGATTTTGAATGTTATATTGTGGTTACAAAGGTGAATTAGAAGCAACTACCAAGTAACTGCAAGGACACCATATAATCTGAGAGGTGGGATATTCCACTTTATTGTAACTTCCCTGCCATGCACAGTCACACGATGGTAGTAGTCAATGCAAATACAGTAATGCATTCTGGTCTGCAGCACCTAGGCCCCTTGGTGAATTACAAGAGGTCAAGAAGATACATTCTCAAGGCCACCACAGGAGAGAAGAAGGAAGGAAGAAAAGCATAAGAAAGTATACCCAACAGATCATCTATAGGTCACTATAGGTCACTTTTTAAAATACTATCAAAATATTTATTGGAAGAAAAGAAAGCATTAAAAATTCTATTAACTTGCCAGGCATGGTGCCACACACCTGTAACCCCAGTACTTAGGAGGCTGAAATGGAGGACTGCAGGTTTAAGACTAGTCTCAGCAAAAGTAAAAAGGGGCTAAGGGTATAACTTGTAGGTAGAGTACTTCTAGGTTAAATCTCCAGTACCACAAAAAATTATATTAACTTAATTTCCTTTTATGTATTCAAAAAAGACTTTCATTATTCTAATTTAGTAGAAGAAACACTAAATTTAAAGTCACAAAAACGGTATTCAGCAGAAAGAGAGAGAAAGACTAAATATAGAACCACGTGATATGGGATAAAATGTACTACAGATTTAGGAGATTTGGATATTGCTACCAATTCAGTCATACTGAAAGCTGTGTCATTTTAGTAAAATCACTGTGCTATTCAGTTTCCTCATCTTGAACACTTGCATATGCTAGAGTTTCACATCAAGCCATTTCAGAAGAATTTCGGGTATTGAAGTCTCAGTGTATTTCAATCTAGTATATTTTACTATTTTCCTGGCATATGACATCCTTCATCCTAGATACATATACCCAACATTTCCCGAATACATCCCCAAAGGTGCCAATCCATTTGCTAGTAGATTCCAAACCAAACTTGCATTTAACTTGCATCCAAATATCAGCAGTGAAACCACTTCAATCACTGTCGTTCTCATATTCAACAATTTCCAGGTGATTATTTCTTGGACTCATTTCTCCTACAGAGTTTTATCAGGATTCTGCCCAGATATTTGTTACCATTTTGCATTTTAAGTATAAATAAAACTACCAGTCAGGTGCAATAGTGCAAGCCTGTACTCCCAGTATTTGGGAGGCTCAGATAGGAGAATTGCATGTTCGGGACTAGCTTCAGTAACTAAGGGAGACCCTCAGCAACTTAGCAAGATCCTGTTTCAAAAGTTAAAATACATACACACACACACACACACACACACACACACACACACATATATATATACATATATATGTATGTATACATACACACACACACACACACACACACACATATATATATATATATATATATATATATATATATATATATATATATATATATAGTGTGTGGTCCCTGGATTCAATCCACAGTACCACATACAAAAATAACCTACCAATAATACAAACTACATATGTGACATTCGAGTAAGTCCTTAACCAGCTAGTCAAATGGCTAGCTATTTCTCCCAAATCAGTTAAAAACCTAACCTTAGGCTACCCATAATTTCAAGATTGGTGCACTATAAGATACACAGTTCAAACTTCTACCTACTAGAAGAATATCATTTCTCCATTTTTAATTCAAAGTCACGTTTTTGAGAGACTGCAATATTACAAGAGTTCATTTCTGGCAAGTGCCAGGATATCCAAAAGAGCCAGCTATAAACCAGGAAAGAAACTTTTATTATTTGTCAGTTGGTTAAAGAACAGTCCCCATTGAGCTTTAGTTGCTAATTTAGAGAGAACGGATAACAGCATAACAGACTTAGACACACTAGGATTAAGGTAAATCTATTGATGTTGCCTATGTGTATCTTTTAAGATCATGAGCGCTGTCTTCAACTACTTCACCTAATGATTTTCTGTTGCTGAGACATCCAATCTTGTGACTAAGCCGACAAAAACATCTCTTATATGACAAGCATTATAGGATACCTGGTGTTCCTTGGCTAAGTCTTTGAGCTCCATAATTGTCAAGCACCAATTTGGGAGGTAGGTCTCAAAAGAAGAGCAGTTGAACATTACTCATAGTCTTGCTCCAAAGTCCTCTGGATCTCTACTATGTTTTGGATATAATTTGAATCTGCCCCCCAAATATTCATATGCTAGAATTTCCTCTCTCCATGTGGCAGTGTTGGGGGCTGGTGGAACCTTTAAGAGGTAAGGCTTACTAGAAAGTGGTTAAGATCATTGGAGGAGCTGCATTCAAAAGGGATTGCTGTCACACAGGGCCCCAGTTAATCCTGCAAGAGTGAGTTGTTACAAATCAAGACCACTCCCCACGAACATGTGGCCTCTTCTGCACTTCAGCCATTCCCCTTCCCATTTTTCTACCATGTTATGACACAATCAAGAAGGCCCTTACTAGCCAGGCAAGGTGGTGCACGTTTGTAATCCCAGTACTTAGGAGGCTAAGACAGGAGGATCTGGGTGCGCGGTCAGCCGCAGCTACTTAGTGAGGCCCTCCACAACTTAATGAAACCCTATTTCAAAATAAAGAATAAAAAAAAACAGGACTGGGGTGTATCTCAGAGGTAGAATGCCCCTAGGTTCAATCTTCAGTACCTCAAAAAAAAAAAAAAAAGCCCAAACTGATAGGTGTGCCTGATATTGCATTTTCAGCCTGCAAAAATGTGAGCTAAATAAACCTAATTTTATAGGTGTATTGTAACCATACATCTTATTTAGGTTTAGTGTGATAAAAACATACATGCACACCCGTCTCCCTCCCCTTCCCCATTCATAATATTGAAATTGGTATTGATAGCTTCACAAATGCACATAGGATTGCTTGAATTGATTACCTCATCAAATCTCCCCCCTCCCTATCTCACTTTTCTCCTCAAATTGCCTTCCACTATTCTGTATCTCTCCTCGTTTAGTTTATTCGAAGTCTCTTTTGTTTCCCAGTTTCTTTCCAACTTTCACATATAAGACAAAACATATGACCCTTCACTTTCTGAGACTCCCTAATTTTACCTATCATAATAATTCTCATCCATTTTACTACAGATGACATATTTTTGTTCTTTATTGTTGCATAGGATTCCATTTTTTGTATATTCCATAATTTTGTAATCTATTCTTCTGTTGATGGGCACCTAGGTTGGTTCCATAATCTGGCTATTGTGAAGTATGCTGCTATAAACTTGGATATACATGTATAATTATAATATTCTGACTTCAGTTTCTCTGGAATAATACCCAGGAGTGGTATGGCTAGGTCATATTGAGGTTTCCATCCTCAGGTATTGTGGTACAGCAACTGAAAATGGATTCGGGGTCTCTATTACTACTCATTTATTTATTTATTTATTTATTTATTTATTTATTTATTTAGTACTGGGGATTGAACTCAGGGGCGTTCTACCTCCGAGCTACACCCCCAGCCCTATTTTTTATTCTTTACTTTGAAACAGGGTCTCACTAAGTTGCAGAGTGCCTGCCTCACTAGGTAGCTGAGACTGGCCACGAACCCAGATCCTCTGGTCTCAGCCTTCCAAATGCTGGGATTACAGCATGTGCCACCACTCTCGGCTATTACTACTCTTATATGAGATTGACCTGAACTTAAGTTTAGTCTTGTCTCACACTTTAATAGGTATTCAAGCATAATTAGATCATTGAAATTATAACGACAAATGGGTCAGGAAGTATTTGCCTCATTCTGGAGCATGTTGAGAGTTTTCTCTTGTTTTCAGCCCCGTATAAGGGAAACAGTTTATTGTGCAGTAACTGAGCAGAAAAAGGCGCATGTCTGAATTGCATGCTGCCTCCAAAATATAAAGTCACTCATCAGATGTAGTTCCTTCCTGAAGGTAGGGAGTTCAGAAGTTTATTTTTCACTTTACAGAGAAAGTCCACATGTCCCTGACCAAGGCAGCTCCTAATAAAGAATGCCTTTACTGCAGGAACAAATCAAAACATTTCTTCAGGATTCCCTGCCAGGGAAACCTATATACTTTATCAAGATATTCAGTATTTTCCAACTTCCAGATATCCAGGGCCAATTAACACAATATCACCTTTATGTGCACCATAAAAATTCTGGTGTTCCAGGTGATGCCTCGGCAACAGTAAGATTATCAAGGTTCTGGCACAGTAAGTCAATGTCTTGACGAAGTATTTTGGGTGTCATAGGATTTGGAGCATATTCCTTTGATAAAATGGAAAAGATGTACTATAATCACTGTTAAGATGGATTGTTTCAGATTATAAACTATTGGACAAGAATAGAGAAAAATGTATTGCATACATTAATATCTGCATATTAAAGTTAAGAAGTTCTAATCTTAGCCAGGTTTGATGATGCATGCCTATAATCCCAGTACTTAGGAGGCTGAGAGAAGAGGATTGCAAGTTTTCATGGTAACTTAGACCCTAATTCAAAATAAAAAATAAACAAGGCTGGGGGTGAAGCTTAGGAGTAAAACTCCCCTGGGTAAATTCCCAGTACCACACACACAAAAAAAACATTCCTCTACTATTGTTCAGAAAAGAAATCACATCCAGAACAAAAAAATATAATCTGGGTCATCACTGGGTTATGTTGTCAGTAGTCAAATGGGCTATTGGTCTATTGTAATGGCTGAATTGAAAAAACAAATGGGAGACATCACACAAAGCATTGTTACTGGAGTTCCCCCCAAAGGGTGATATTATTGCCTTTGTTTAAGCATTTTTAAAATTATCCAAATGAAATTTATTTTTCACTCATAAAAACAGAGCTCAATTCTTTACATGTGCTTTTATATACTGTTACTTTCTCATTGCCTTTAAGCATCGGTAGTCTTTTTTTTCTACAAACTTTTTCTGCAAACTCATTTTATTTGACATATGAACACAACGGAAACTCTCTCATTTCAGGGAAAAACTAAAACTTTGCCCTGAGTTTATATTTCTGTCTAGCTATCACTCTCTTTCTCAGATACAAACATCTTGAAGTGGCAATCCATTTCCTTTCCTCCTACTCACTCCTCAAACCATTGCAATCCATTTGTCTACACCCACTCCCTCACTGAGACTAGGTCACCAATGTTACTGATGGCCACTTATTGCTTGATTCAATGTCTATTTCCTGCTCCTGCCATTCTCTTCTACTTCTTCTGTCTGTCAAATTACCTTTTCTAAGTTAATAATTTCCCTGTCTTCCTGAGAAATTTTCATGTTATTGTGAAGACTCCATCTAGAGTGTTCTATCTCTCACTTTGTCATGTTTATTGGATCTCTGAAGATCTTTGGTGGAAATTCCTCCCACAAAGAGATTATCAATTTTCAGTAAAAATGTTAAAAATCCATTGAAATGTTTATGTTGAAAATAAAGCATAATATGTCTGAATGCAATAATTTCATATCAGTAAGGGGAATTATGTAGTTTGTAATATTTGCTGAAAATATCTAGAACCAGCACAATTACAGATGGAGTCGTAGATCAATCTCCTTATCCCAGTAAATTTTTCTTTTTCTTTTTCCTAGTTACAAAGAGTAGTATATAAAAATCATTAATATAAGACAAAAAGTTTTGTGTGTGTGTGTATGTGTGTTGCTTTGCTTTATATATATGAGATAAAGCCAAATACATTTTTCTAAGTGTGCTATTTTCACTAAATCACATGTCTTGGAGATCTTTTTAAATTGCATACATAAAAGAACCTCATTTTCTTTAAATGTTTCATAGTATTCCATAACATGACTGTAGCAAAATAGGTTCTAATGTCATCTATGCTTAGGTTGTTTTCCTTTTCTTTGGCATCACACACACAAAATAAAATGCTACAAGAAGCAACTTTGTATATATTTCCATATTTCTTTGTACCTCGTGGGAGAGCATCAGTAGAATATACATTTAGAAATAGGAATGCTACATCATATACTATGAATATTTTAAATTTTACTTGATATTGTTGAATTTCCCCTAAGACCAAATGTACAAAATTTCACTGCCTCCAGGGTAATCCTCTCTCCATACACATGCAAATACTTGGAATTGTTGGTGTCAGTATGTCATTGCTATTTTAATTTGCTTTCCTGTATTCACTGAAGAAGCTCTTCATCTTTTCACCATTTATATTTTCTGGTTTGGGAAACTGCCCTTTTACAGCCTTTTCCCTCTGTCGGATTACTCAAATTAAGCTTGAGATCAGGTGCGCCGGTATTGATTATTAGTTAAAATGAAGAAAGCGCTGAAGCCCCTTACACCATTCTTAGATAACTATATGCCTATATGCTTTCTCCCTCCCCTTTCTGTGTAAATACAGGGTCTGTTAGAAAAGAAAATTTCAGCTGCGAAGCAGGCAAAACAGGCTGTTATCATAACAACAGAGATATGTTCTGCTATCTGCAGACACTGAGACCTAGGAAAAAAGTTACAAACCTTAAAACTTTTTTTTAAATGAGAAGAGATTGAACTATCTTTATTTTTTTTATTTATTTTTAATTGGTGCATTGTAATCATACATCTTTGTTACGTACAAGCTGGTAAAGGTAAAGGCATACATGCACACATTTCTCATTTAACCCTTCCCCAATTCCCACCCCCTCTCTCCTCCTCCCTCCTTCTCAAGTTCAGTTTACTTAGCTCAATGATTTCGGGCCAGGTTGGCTATTCTGGTAAAGATTAAGGATTAAAACAAGGAGCTACAGAAACATCATGCATCCTCTCTCACAGACACTAACACAGCAGACATACAAAGCAGACTATTCAAAATAAGCTGACACCAGCTTTAGGTGGGCGGCAACAAAGATAAGAAGGTGGTTCAAAGTCTGTTATGTCTGAACAACTGAGGCTGGGGAAGATTAGATACGCTGCAGAAGACACTATTTAAGATCAGAAATTCCAGAGAGGGGAAGCTTTCTGCTTGGAAGCTCCAGTTTCTTAGGAAACTGCTGTTCTCTCTCCTCTCTGTCTCTCTGAGGCACAGAGCTGTTACTTTTGCAATAAACCTTTTTTCCTTACACCAACTGAGTCTCTTGGCTATTATTTCTATAATAATCAAGGAGAAGAACTCACGACTGGGTGGGTGGGTAACCACCCAACCCACAACATCAGGTTTTCAAACTTTTCCTATCTTATTCTTTATTTCTACCAAATCAGAAAATCTTACCTTACAATAACAGGTCATCAGTAATGATAAAGTGATTGTGGTGCCCCTGTCAAACAGGTCTGTATATTTAGGTCAACACATACCCAGAATTTATGAAATGATTTCTCACTAAAGACTATGTTTGTGCTCCATCAGTCACTAAGCAATGCATGCATCAGATTCAAATGCTAAAAGTTAAATGCTTAAACCTAACTATAAGTGATTATGCAAATTAAAGTAACTTTTTTTTTTTTTTTTTGCGGTACTGGGGATTGAACCCAGGGGCATTCTACCTTCGAGCTACACCCTCCAGCCCTATATTTTATTCTTTATTTTTGAAACAGGTCTCACTAAGTTGCAGGAGGCCTCACTAAGTAGCTGAGGCTGACCCTGAACCTGTGTTCCTCCCATCTCAGCCTCCCAAGCTCTGGAATTACAAGCTTGTGCCACCACGCCCAGCTTTAAAGTAACTTTTAAATTACATAGAAATGCTACAGAAGAACAGGAAGGACTCATTTCCAGATCTGACTTCATTTAATTATTATATGACAGTTCTCTGTCATACTTCCTCCCATCTCCAGTCCAGGTCCAGTGAACCATTTTAAAAACATATTGACTGTTTCTTTAGGACACTAATGACTTAGATACATATATATTTATTTCATACCTCTACTAACATCCCCTCTACTGTCCTTATCTTCCTAATATAATTGTCATTTTTATTTTTTATTGATGCATTGTATCATACTTTGTTGTGAGGTACAAACTGGTAGAGGCATACATGCACACAGGAATTGTCATTTTTCTATATTTTAAATTGACAAGTAGTATTTATACTTATGGTGTACAGTACGATCATTTGATATATGTAAACATGTGGAAGTCACTAATTAACATATGCATTACCTTGTATATTTATCATTTTTGTGATTAGAGCATTAAACATCTCTCAGCAATATATTTAGTTTTTCTATTATTCAGTATTGTAACTTTAAATAATAAACCTACACTTTTAATTACATTCTAGTAACTCAAAAATATCTCTATGAAATGATTGCTTAGTGCTATGCTAACTACTTTGTTTTTCCACAATATCTACAACCATCTATACCCTTAGCTTAATATATATATATATACACACATATATATATATAGATATATAGATATATAGATATATTAGCATGGCTTTACTATTCCACTGTACCATTACCATAACACTGCCATTCTAGAAGATTCTACTTACCCAAAACAATAAGATTTGCAAATAACTTAATTGTTCATTCCAAGAACTTCCTGGAAAAATCCATTAATTCTTCATGAGAAAGCATCAATTAACAGTTAACATCAAGAGATTCTTTTATATGCTTGACTCAAAATCCTCACCTTGTTTTGTTCACTAATCTACAACTAATACAACATGATACTTACCCAATTTTAACAAAGCCTGTTGTGTTGAAAAGACTCGCCTTAAATCAAAATGAAAACTTTCAATTCGCTTAACAGGAAACAACAACCTGACTAACAATGATCTAAATAGACATCCCATTATAGAAGACACAAAGATGTGGAATAAGCATCTGAAAAGATTCTCAGCATCACATGTCAAAAAGGAGTTGAAAATTAAAACACTAATGATCACTACAAACTTATTACAATGCCCCCAAATCGAAATGCTAACAATGCCAAATGAAGATGAGAATGTGGAGCAACAAGAACCCTCACTCTTTGCTGCTGGGAAGACAGTTTATCATTTTCCTATGAAAATTACACATACCTTTATAATACAATCAATTGTGTGCCTAGATATTTACCCAAATAAGTTCAAAACGTATGTCCACACAATACCTGTGCTCAGATGTGTATAGCAGCTTTATTCATGTTTGCCAAAACTTAGAAGCAAACAAAATGTCCTTTTGGAAGTGAATGGAGAAATAAACTGTGGTACATCTTCACAATAGGATATCATTGGGTAATAAAAAGAAATAAGCTACCAAGCCATGAAAAGATACGGAGGAAAGTAAATTGCATATTACTAAGTGAAAGAAGCCAATAATGAAACGTCTATGCCCTATAAAATTCCCACCGTAGTACATGGTAGAAAGGGTAAAACGTTGGAGATGATAAAATGATCTGTGGTTGCCTAGGGTTAGGGGAGAGGGAGATATAAATAGGTGCAGCACAGAGGATTTTTATAGCAGCGAAACTACTTTCTATGATTCCATAACTGTGGGTGTGTATCAGTATCCATTTGTCAAAACTCATAGAATATGTGCCACCAAGAGAACACTCACATAAGCTATGGACTTTGGGTGATAAGGATGTGTTAATGTAAGCTAATCAGTGGTTATATGTGTACCTGCCTGGTGCCAGATGTTGATAGTAGGGAGGCTGTGTGTTTGGGTGCAGGTCTATAGGAACTCTGTATTGTTTGCTTAATGTTGCTGTGTCCCCAAAATTGCTTTAACAAATAAAGCCTATTTTTAAAAATGTCAATAAGTGCCATGGTTTGATATGGTTTGAATGTGTTTTCAAAGTTGTCTGTGTTGGAAGCTTAATCCTCAGTGTAGCAATGTTTGAAGTTGTGGGGCCCTTAAGAGATGAGGATGTGGTGGTGCACACCTCTAATCCCAGTACTTAGGAGGCTGAGACAGGAGAATCACAGGTTTGAGACTAGCCTCAGCAATAGAGCAAAATTCTCAGTAACCTAGTGAGACCCTGTTTCAAAACAAAATATAAAAAAGGCAGGGGTTGTAGCTCAGCAGTAGAATGTCCCTGGTTTCAATTCCCAATACCACAAAAAAAGAGGTGAGGCCTAGTAGGAGTTGGTTAGGTGAGTGGAAATACTACCCTCAGAAAGGATTAATACTACCCTCAGAAATACTACCCTCCTGGGGTCCTGAGTTAGCTCTTGGGATAGCAAATTGTTATAAAGGGCAAGCCCGACTCCTGATTTGTTTTCTGCCTTCTTGTCTCACAATATGACTTTTCCCTTCTCACATATGCTCCAGCCATTGTGATGCCATTTGCCATTAGGTCCTCACCACAGTGGAGCTGATGCTACTACCATACCTTCGAGCCTCCTTCAACTCTGAAGTAAATAAACCTTTTAAAAATAAACTATCTGGTCTCTAGTATTTCATTATAGTAATGGAAAACAGACTAATACAATATCATGACTCTGCCCTTCTCCCCTGTGATACAGTGTTAAGTTTCTATTGGAGTAGTGTTCTCCCTCATTTCAGTAAGCAATAAACTCAAGTTTGCTTTGCTTATGGATTGTTCTGGCAGGATTTTGAGGAACTAGTCTTGCTGCAGACATGGGAGTCTCACTGAGATCCAGTCAAGACTAAGATTTCCTCACCAAAATGGCCGACATTTGCCCCACCAAGTTTCCTTAAACCTCCTCCTTGGGGATTCTCTGAAGGAAGGAGTTCTCATATTGAATGAAAATCCAGTTTGTTTTAGTTGAACTCTTAAATACTGAGTTTATTTCATCTCCAAGGGGTCCTGAACTCTTTTTTAGAAGTCCTTTTAATTATATGACGACCCTGGAAAAATCAACTCTTTGTCCTTGTCAGTCTTATCTCATCCATACAAGTCTACTTCTGGGAGAAATATCCTTATCAGACATTTCAGGATTATCTGGAATCACAAATTTGGTCAGCCTGTATACTTGAAAATTTCAAATATTAAATTGGGAGGCCTAAGACATGAGGTACACAGGCACGACTTTGGATCAATTATTGCCTATTCTCAAGCTTCATCTCAGTCTAAACCTTAGTTTCACCCTTTCTGTGCTAGACTCCTGCTTCTTGTTTTTTATGTTATAATACAAATTCATGTACTTATTCTAAATGGCATAATTTTATCAAGGATAATTTTGAATTACAGCAGCCACTTCAGGGAATTTTTTGAGATGAATAAAATTACACATTGATAGGGGCCTGAGGACAAGAAGGGAGCAGAATTTCAAACATTCAGCGGTCTGTATTTTTATTGGTATGAAAATTTGTCAAAAAAGAAATTCAGATTCTAAAAATTGTTCCTCCCAAAATTAATTGGCCAAAACAAAAGAAAAATTAAAAAAGCCTTTTAGATTTTCCCAAATCACAATTCGGAATGGATAGTCTCTATACTACTATTCCTCTTTTCCAATTCTATGTCTCTCCATATCTCTCAGCCCATATTTATCTTGCCAACCCACATCCTTTCCCTTTTGCCAGTCAGAAACCTCCATAACATAATTTCCACCTAAGGTTCAATACACTTAGGAACAAGAAAATCTCTTATTCTTCGTTATTCTTCGTGTGTGTGTGTGTGTGTGTGTGTGTGTGTGTGTGTGTGTGTGTTACTGGGGATTGATGCCAGGGGCATTTTACCCTCAAGCTATACTCCCAGTCCTATTTTATTTTTGAAACAGGGTCTCACTAAGTTGCAGAAGGCCTCACTAAGTAGCTGAGGCTGACCTCGAACCTGTGATCCTCCTGTCTCAGCCTCCCAAGCACCGGGATTACAGGCCTGTGCTACCAGGCCCAGCTGAAAATCTGTTATTCTTGATCTTAAGTTCTGGTTTCATTCTAGCCTAAAAGCCATTGCCAAAGGCTCTTGAAATCCTAGAAAGAATAAAGAGAAATAAGCAGATGAACTTAGAATAGTTTAAAAAATATGTAGTCCAGGGCTCCCAGATCCATGCCAATTAATTCATATATTAGGTTGAAACTCTTGTTCAAAAATTGAATGGAAAAGACAGGATAAGGAGATACCTGGTTAAATTTCTCTCTCTCTCTCTCTCTCTCTCTCTCTCTCTCTCTCTCCCTCTCTCTCTTTCTTGCGGTACTGGGGATGGAACCCAGGGGCATTCTACCTCCAAGCTATACCCCCAGCCCTATTTTTATTCTTTATTTTGAAACCGTGTCTCACTAAGTTGCGGAGTGCCTCACTAGGTAGCTGAGGCTGGCCTCGAACCCGGATCCTACGGTCTCAGCCTCCCAAATGCTGGGATTACAAGCGTGCGCCACCACGCACGCTGCATTGCACAGGAAGCCAGAGAAGTTTATAAAAGCTGGTTTGGGGCCATCCACATAGTCTTTTCTATAAAAACAGATAGCCAGAAATTGATAGTGTAATATGCATGCAAAATATTCATTCGTAATAGCTTCACTGTCAGATCTCTAACAACTAGGCAAATATTTTCAAAAAGTCTTAAGGTAAAAACAAAATAAGAGAGAATGAATTGACATCCTTAGATATAAAGCAATATGGTATTCCCACTCCAGAAATTAAACCCCAAAGGAGTCTCTTAATAAAGATGCCTATAGATACTGTAAACAGAAAGGACATTGGAAAAGAAATTGTTCTATATTAGCTAAAAAAGGGAAAAAATGTAGTCACGTGTTCAATGAAGGTGCTCCAAGGGGGAATCAAGTGCCCAATTTTCCCTTTTATCCCCTGCTGGGTACAATTTCCCATGTCATTTCTATATACCTTGTGACAACTTTGTACCATATTATATTTTCAAGTATGTTTGTATAACAAACAGCCTTAGAAAATATAAGTCACTTTGGGATAAATGATAGTTTTTTTTTTTTTTTTTTTTTTCTGGACCAGGCTAGTGAAGATAATGACAATTATGAAAAAGACTAGTCACATTTGCTTGCATTGTCTTTGTAAGATTACAGGTCTCTTCAGCTGTGACACATCCATCCACCTGAGCTCACCTCTGCATCAGTCTCCTGGGACCGGGGGTGGTAAGAAGAATGGATGCAAAGGGGAAGTTCATGCTGCCTGCTGTGCTATGAGTAATAAATTCCTTTTTCTCTGACAGGGATCTCATATTTTCCTGCCAACATCTATGAAACCATGATGAGCTCATTTGTTAACTGACAAGTACAGTCAAATTGCACTCTACACAGCTATTGAAAGTTTCAGCAGTGAGGATGGGTTGCTAACAGATATGTGTCTTACTGCAATAAGAGAGTACAAGAGCTCTCTTGTTCTTCACTAGCTGGGAGAAAAGATCTGAGAAGACTGCCCAGCATCAGGAACTGAATGTTCTTGCTTAGCCTTGGAGGTGATAGTGGGAGGGTATAAGAGTTTCCCATTGTCCTAGAAGGAGGTCAATCATCCTACTGGAAAGGAAGATGGAAACAAGCCTGAACAATGCTGTTTTTGATTGTTTTGTTTGTTTATTTTTTGTTGTTTTGTTTTTGGCCAGTCTCTGGGAGAAGAAAGGGTCAAGGAACATCCAGAATTCACCTACAGCTTTAAGTGGACCCCCAAACACAAGAAGCTCATTTGTCTAAATTGTGAACAGCTGTTTGTGTTAAACGAAATTTATGGGAGGGGGGATTATTTTAGACCACCCTCCTGCACTAGACCCCAGCAAATTAGAATGAACCAAAATGGAGCCACTCCTGCTAAGAAAACAGGTAGATCCCCAGACAGACCTTTTTATTTATTTATTTTTTCTGACAACAGAAGTAGCCAGTTAGTGGAATAAGGAAGTCCCTCTGCTTTAACTCTTACAAAAAAGTAACCTGAAGTCACCTAACATTAACCAATGACATTGCGTGCTGCTAGGGACTGAACCCAGGGCCATTCTATCTAGGAGCTACACCCCCAGCCCTATTTTACTTTTTATTTGGCAAGTTACTGAGTCTGGCTTTGAATCTCCGGTCCTCCTTTCTAAGCCTCAGAAGTACTAGGATTACAGGTATGTGCCACCACACCCTGTGAGAGATTTTTTTTTCTATTGTTCCATTTCCTGATTCCCACCTTAAAAAATTCAGTGTTGTACCATTCACCAGTGGGAGCTTTCATTGTATATTTTTGGGGGGGTGGGGGTTGGAAGTACTGGGAATTGAACACAGAGATATTCTACCTCTGAGCTACACCTCCAGCTCTTTTTTTTTTTTTTTTTTAAAAAAAGGGTCTCACTAAGTTGCTGAGGTCCTTGTCATTCTATTTTAGAATGGAGACTGTCCCTATTTATGCATCATGAATAAAGCCAATTAGATATCTAGATAATCCCCCCAATTTGGAGTAAATGGAAAATTTTGACAACTGCTTGCTTGAAAATATGTGTCATGATGAGTCAGGCGTGGTGGTGTTCATTTGTAATCCCAGTACTTGGGAGGCTAAGACAGGAGGATTCGCAGGTTCGCATACAGCCTCAACTATATAGGCCTTGCGCAATTTAGTGAGACCCTGTTTCAAAATAAAGAATAAAAATAGTGCTAGGGGTGTAGCTCAGAGGTAGAATGCCCCTGGGTTCCATTCCCAGAACTGAAAAAAAAAGTATATATGTCATAATTGATTCATAGCCATTTTTATCTGTGCTCACTGATCCCTCTGTCGCCCTCTACTGTAATTTTACTTACACAGAAGGTAAAGTTGAGATTACCGAACTATGCCCAGGAAGGGAAAAACTTCAATTTTTATGATTTTGCTCAATACAGAAGCCCAAACCACCATCCTACTGGATATATTGGTGAATTCAGTTCATGGGATTTTGACAGGTTTCACAGTGAGGGGAAAGAAGCTAAAGTAAACCTCACTTTGGAGGCTGTCCACAATCTTCTATTTTTGTTGTTTTTATATCTAAATACATAGTAGGAGCTGGGCGTGGTGGCGCATGCTTGTAATCCCAGTACTTGGGAGGCTGAGACTGGAGGATCCAGGTTCGCGGCCAGCCTCAGCTACCTAGTGAGGCCCTCCGCAACTTAGTGAGACCCTGTTTCAAAATAAAGAATAAAAAATAGGGCTGAGGATATAGCTCAGAGGTAGAACGCCCCTGAATTCAATCCCCGATACTGCAAAAAAAACCCAAAACAAAACAAAACAAAAAAAAAACATAGTAGGTATTGATGGATTATATTTTTAATTTCTTCATCTGTAAATACCATAAAGAATGACTTAAATTTTGTATATGCTGGGGACTGAGCCTAGGGCTCCCTGTATGGTAAGCATCTGCTCTACCACTGAGCTGTACCCCCTAGTCCTGAAACAGGATAATATATATCAAGGGAGAGGTACAGATGGACAAATGTGATAGTGGTGCAAACTCGACTGCCATTTGCCACCAGTGGATGGGTCAATCACGACTTCTTCTGATGTCTAAAGCTTTCAGATAAGCTCTGAAAATATTCAGGGGCCTGTTTGATACATCTTTGGCACTCCATGACCACAAAGGAGGCCCATAAAATTGTAATACTCTTTGAGTGTTACAGAGGTACAAGTCACTATGATTGCTGATTATGAAAAATGGAAGCACTGAGAAAGGAAGGCAGCCTCTATAAGAAGACCACCCTCAGCATCACGTACATCTTCTAATTCTCTGGTCTGATATTCCCATTTTTTTGTATGCTTCAATGACTAACAAGGTGGGAAGCATAGACATAAGCTTATTTATAAAATGAAAGTGATCTATTTTCATAGCTGACCTCACCACAATGACATCTTGACTTAACATAAAAAAAAGGCAGCTCCTATTCCTCTAGGGAAAACATTAGCCCTTACTCTGCCTTCTGATTCAAAGTTACCAATTTCAAGAGGACTCTCAACTCACAGCAATTCCACTAAATCTCTGGAATTGGTTTATGAAACATTTTACAACATAGACCATATATTAGGCCAAAAAACAAGTTTTAACAAAGTAAACACAATTGAAATAATTTATTGTATCTTATTGGGACCAAAATGAAACAAAATAATAAATCAATAATGAGAGAAACTGCAGAAAGTATACAAAAACTTGGAGAGTGAGTAATACACTATTGAAAGAAAAATGGGTCATTGAAGAAGTCAGAAGGGAAATTCAAATATTCCTTGAATCAAACACAAACGGAAACACACAATACCAAAATCTATGGGATACAGAGCAAGCGGTACTAAATAGAAGTTTATAGAAATAAGTGCATAGAGAAAAAATAGAGAGAAATCTCAGCTGGCCATGGTGGCACATGCCTGCAATCTCTGTACTTGGGAGGCTGAAATAGGAGGATAGCAGGTTCAAGACCAGCCTCAACAACTTATGAGAATTTCAGCAATTTTGCAAGACCCTGTTTCAAAATAAAAACTAAAAAGGGCTGTTGTGTAGTTCAGAGGTAGAATGCCCCTGGGTTTAATCCTCAGTATTATGCTAGGGATAATACAGCCAAACTGTATATATTTTAATTTGACATGGTCCCATTTGCCAACATAAAACTTTAAACTTTGAAACTAATAGAAGAAAACCTAGGGGAAACACTTCAAGATATTGGCACAGACAATTATTTTCTAGATAGGACTCCAAAAGCCCAGGAAAGAAAAGCAAGAATTGACAAATGGGATCATGTCAAATTAAAAAAAAAAGGTTCTGTATGGCAAAGGAAATGTTCAACAGAGTGAAGAGACAACCTAAAGAATGGGCAAAACTCTTTGCTAACTATTCATCTGACAGATAATTGATATCTAGAATGCATACAGTACTCCAAAACTTAACAAAAACAATCCAATTAATAAATAGCCACAGGGTCTAAATAGGCACTTCACAAAAGAGGAAATACAAATTGCCAATAAATTTAGGAAAAAGCTCAATATCTTAGCCATCAGGGAAATACAAATCAAGACTACACTGAAGCCGGGTGTGGTGACGCAAGCTTGTAATCTCAGTATTTGGGAGGCTGAGACTGAAGGATCCGGGTTGGCTGCCAGCCTCAGATACTTAGTGAGGCCCTCTGCAACTTAGTGAGACTGTGTTTCAAAATAAAGAATAAAAAAATAGGGCTGGGGCAAAGCTCGAGGTAGAAAGCCCCTGAGTTCCATCCCCAGTACCGGAAAACAAACAAACAAACAAACAAACAAACAAACAAAAACTACATTGAGACTTTTATCTCACCCCAGTTAAAATGGCTATTATGAAGCTGCTGAAAAAGTTATGGAGAAAAAGAAAACTTTATACACAGTTGGTGGGAATATAAATTAGTACAGCCAAAATGAAAAACAGTATGGAGGTTTCTAAAAAAAAAAAAAAAAAAAAAACATCTAAAAATAGAGCTACCATATGATCCTGGCTTGCCACTTCTGGGTATATGAAACATATATACACTTGTAAACAAATATATTGTAAATATACAAAATACTTGTAAATAGAATTTGAAAGTTCCTTACTTAAATCATACACCAGGAACTAATGATACACACACATATATATATTTTTTAAGGGAAATAGAATCAGCATACAAAAGAGGTACCAATATACCATGTTTATTGTGACACTGTTCACAATAGCCATATGGAATCAGCTCATGTGCCCATCAACAGATGAATGGATAAAGCAAATAATATACATATATAACATATTATGCATAATACTATTATATGCATATATAGTTATATTCAGCCCTAAAAAAATTAAATCCTGTAATTTGCAAGAAAATGGATGGAATTGGAAGACATCGTTATTCTTTATTTTTTGAAACAGGGTCTCACTACGTTGTGGAGGGCCTCACTAAGCAGCTGAGGCTGGCCATGAACTTGGATCCTCCAGTCTCTTCTCTCATATTTTGAAAAGTAATAAAAATTAAAAAAAAAAAGATGACCTGAAGGTAGAAGAGGGCTGATTAGGGACTGAGAGGGAGATGGGGGTGAGGAGGTAGAGGAGAGAGAAGGTAGAGGGGGAAAGAGTGGGTATGATAAAAGCTTGATATAGGAACCAATGGAGGTGTCACAGTACAGCCCATTGATTTTTACACTTAATATATGTTAATAATGGTAATAAAATAAGCAAATATTTAAAATAGTGAACCAGTTCAATCTTAGAAGTATAATAACATTTGGAGAGTGAACTTTTAATTCACACACGAAGATTTTACTGAATTTTAATTTTTCTGGGGTTAAATTGTCAATGTGACTTACCAGGCAGAAAAATATTTGGGAAAAGTCAGAATCACCCCTGAAAAGCACACAATGAAAAACCAAGCTTTAAGTTTTTCTTTGAATATTAGGTTACAGAAGTTGGAAAGGCATTTCCTAAGCAGTAACATACTGTAAGGAAATGATGTTTAGATTTTTTTTTGTGAGTGTATGTGGTACTGGGGGTTGAACCCAGGGGTGTTGTACCTTGGAGCTACGCTCCAAGCCCCCCCCCCCTTTTGAGACAGGGAAAAAATCTAAGTTGAAGGCTAATTTGCTGAGGCTGTTCTAGAACTGAGATTCTTCTGTCTCAGCCTTCCAAGTACTGGGGTTACAGGCGTTCATGCAACAGTCTTCCCTAAATTTCTTCACGACCTTTCTCAAATCACCTATCAGAGAGTGTTTAACTAATCTAGGTTAACCAGCAAACGTCCATTCCATCCCCCTATTGTTTTATTTTATTTCATAGCATTTGGCAGTTTGTCAATATTTGCCTCTCCTTTTCTCTTGGAGCCATAAGCTCTATGAGAAGCCACTAAGTTTTGTTCTGAACTCTGAAGAACTGTCTGGCATAGAGTGAGCGCTCAGTGACTTAGAATGAAAGAACCTGTTCTTCCTTTCACAAATGCCTGAAAGCCAAAATAACGACAAAGTTCTGCATCCGCGGAAATGACTTTCAACTAAACTACGGAGAATAATTAGAAAGGCTTTATCCGGAACTAGGAGGGTCGATCACCAGGGGAATCTGTATTTTTTTTCCCCCCGGAAAAGAGCTTACTATAGAGCTGCTGCAGCAGCTGTCAAAGCGGTGGTAGGAAGGCGGGGAAAGGCCGAGAGCTGTGGGGCAAAGGGCAAAGGGCAAAGGGCAAAGCAGGGCGAGGCTTTCGCAGGACGAGCCCGTTGAACTCTTTTGTCCCTCAACGCTCTCCGTAGGAAAACTTGGGCAGAGGGCGTCAGAGATGGCGGCAGTTAGGGTAAGTGAAAACAAACTTGCTTGGTTCCTTTTTTCTTTACTTTTACATTTGTGCCTCTAACATCCGGTAACTATAGAAAGAAATCCTCTTAACTTCTGAAGGTCACCCCACTGCAAGCGGCGGGGTGGAGATGAGGTTGGAAGACAACCGACTTCGTTAACGTTTGAAACTTCAGGACCCCTCCTCCTTTTGAGTTGCCTCCGCTCTCGCTCTCCTTAGTCCCCTGCCTGGTTTGTTTTGAAAGCAGCGCGTGGGACACACCGCTGGGTGAAAATGGCCGGCGGTCTCGGGGGCCCAGGGCGGGGCCTCAGGACCTGCCCAAGGACTTTGTTCAGACATTATTTGGGGTGAAATTGACCAGGGCAGAGGACGTCCCAGAATCTCTGCAGGATGCAGATTTACACCTATTTGTTGTTAATCTCAATCTCCAAGGAACCAATCTGTTTCTTTTGAGTTTTATAATGAGAAAAGTTGCTTTTATTTAGTATTCCGCCTACAGAAAGGTGACTCAGCTGGCTGCTGGCCGCAGATCTCTAGGGTATCTTTGAAGTATAGCGCGCTAACCTAGTGCTCCACTGGAGCTACTATCTCGAGTTTCAATAACATGCTACATATATATACGTAGTGCATTTTAAGGGCAAAATGTTTTGCTAGGCTTGAAGGAGATACAGATATGAATAATTCCAATTCCGCTGAAGTTGATTTTAAGTTGGCTCAGAGTCCGTCTCAATTCGCCATTCTCACTTCATTTCTACAGTTCTGGCTCTCAAACTATCTGAATGAACGCAACATCCTCCTAACTAGACTCCTGCCTTCCATAGATTCCATTTCCCCCTGTGCTATTAGGGTACTTCTACCAAAATGCAAATCTGATTATGCTCTTCCTGTACTTAAAAGGCTTTATCTGTACATTCCACCTTGCTTTCACTCTCCAGCTTCATCTCCAGTCACTTAGGAAACCTCTTCTCCATGCTGAACTACTTGCTTCACCTCTTCCTGCCCTTTTACCTTCTCTTTCTGTTGTGCCTAAAGTGCCCTTTCCCATCCTTATCTAGTAACTTTCTACTCATAGTTCATTTATTGACTTAAAGGATACCATTGTATGGTCTCCTCATTTGCTGTGCACAGAATGCCTTTTCCAAGAGAATGTCCCTGACCTCCCCAGTCTAAGTAACTCCTCTTTATACTCCCAGAGACCTCTGGGCATAATCCTGTAATAGTATTTCTTACACTGCAAATAATAAGACTAATACCTGTCTCTTCTACTGTCCTAAACCATAGGCTTCTTGAGGACAGTAATTATAGAATGTTAACCTTTGTGTCTTTAATAGCTAGCACAGGTTTGGCTTATATTAGGTACTCAGTAAGTTATAACTGAATAAATAAGTACCAGGCAATGAGAATAAGAAACTAAATTAAGCAGTGGCAATGCAGCTTACAACACAAAGGACTGTGGATTCAGAGCAAGGGAAGTGCCTTACATCAAGAGAAGTGCAAAGCACTCTGAGGGTTCAAAGAAGAAAGAGAACACACCTAGTTTGAAGAGAATAAAAAGGGCTTTGTGTACAGGAGGTATAGAGACAGAAGGAATGGTTAGTGGTTAAAAGCAAATCAGAATAGTGTGTTATTAGTGAAGCCTAGAGAAGGAGAAAATTGAGCATTATTTTTGATTTGACCATTAAATCACCAGCAACTATCATTTGTTATGTACAGAGATATCCTAAATTTTAAGAGGTTAAAGAAAGATAAGAGATGGAGAACTGTGGCATTCATTAAGCATCTACTTTGGCCATTTGCTTCGCATATATTATTTTCAGTTTAATTCTTTTGAGGGCTCTAAGAAATGGGTAGTGTTCCTATTTTACAGATGAAAACACTGAGGCTTAGAAAAAGTGCTTGTGCTGGGTCATACAGCTGCTTAGTGAAAGAGCCAGGCTCAAACACAGTTATTTTTGGTGTCAAAGTCTTCCCACTACTCTATGCTTCCTCTGAAAAGGAGGTATATATTACTCTTTAGAGAAGTTTAGTGGTTTAAAAAAAGGAAAGAAATTGTGGGATGGGGGTAGCAAATTCTAGAAAGGGTGTTTTTTAACTTAAAATGTCAGGCAAATTGAGCAAGTTTGAAGGCAAGGGGAAATGTGCCAAGAGCTAGTATAGAGGGAAAGATAATTGGTAATAGTAATCACTGACTGACTTATTGAGTGTTTACTGTGAGTTTTGTATTTCACTCAACTTTATGTGCATTCTCGTTTATTTTTCACACTCGACCCGAGTACATACTGTTCCTAATCATCTTTTTACAGGCAAGAGAACCAAAGCTTAGAAAGGAGCAACTTGCCCAAAGTCGCACAGGAGTGAGTGGCAGATGTAGATCTGAAATCATATGGTCTGAGTCTCAAGCCAGGACTTAACCTATTTCATAAACAGGTGGTAAAATCAAGCAGACAAAGGAGCCATGCATGGCTTTGGAAGCCAGAGCTGGTGAATGGAAGGTAAAGAAGATACAGAGACATTTTGAAGAACAGAGGAGGGAAATTGAGGAAGCTCACATTGAGTGTCTGTGTCTTTTCAGTGTAAGTTCATCTGCCAGAAGAGGAAAAGTTGAATGTGCCTTTAGGGATTTTAAAAATGGAAAAGGCTGGGAGAGAGCATTGTGGACAATTCAGTAAGGTATCAGTAGACACTGAATAACATAATTATTAAGAAATAAAGTCCCAGCTGATGTTACCTCCACTGTTGTAGCTTTTCTCCTGTAGTCCTCACATCCTAGGAGGAAAAGGAAACAATTGGATCCTCAAATGCTGAGTGTTGGCAAAAGGAGAATAATAGAAGATCTGGGGAATTCTTTGTCCAAATAGTGAGCTTCCTTAAATAATTGTTTCAAATCTCCCCCCCCCCCCAACTGGTACATCACCATTTCTTTGAGGTCAATTACTGGATAGTTACTGTGTTCCACAATGGTGTCATATTTCCTTAAGTTTCTCATTTCTCATAGCCTTGCATAGGCATTTGTACTTTTGAAAAAGTAATAATCTTTTTTTAGTTGGGTGTTGTGGCACACATCCATAATTCCTGTACTTGGGGGCTGAGACAGGAGGATCTCAGGTTGGAGGCCAGCGTCGAGAATTTAGGAGAGTTTAGGGAGATCCTTTTACAAAATAAAAAATAAAATAAGTCTTTTGTGTATCTCAGAAGTAGAATGCCCATCCCTGGGTTCAAACCCCAGTACCAAAAAAGAAAAGGAAAAACCAGTCGCATTTTCTAGCCTATTAAAACTGGGTTTAGTGGGGAATGACTTTCATCTTCAAGTGGCTGTGAGAGTAGCAGCTGGGTGAGATGTATCTCTGGTTCTAGGAAGGGTTCTGTGGTCTGGTCTTTGTGCAGCTCCCATCTGAAGTCAGTGTTGTCATATACTGCAGGGGTTCCTTGCAGCCAATGCTGCACTTGTCTTTGGTGACTGTTTTAGCTAGTGCTGTTGAGGTCCTTGGTTATACTAGCTGCTGGATCTCTCCTACTTTCTTTTTCCCTTACAGGGGAATGCTTTAGCTAAAGTGATCCCTCTTGACCCTGGTTGTAGCATGCTGACACTCAAGCAGTTGTAGTGGTACTCAGATCAGGGTGCAGGTGGTTTGAATATTGGTGTCCTCCAACATTTTGTATGTTGGAACCTAGTACAATAATATTAAAATAGATCTTTCTAGACAGCATTAACTCATACAGGCTCTGCCTCATGAATGGTACTCATGCCCTTATAAAGGAGGTTTAAAGAATCAGGTGCAGTGGTACACACCTTTACTTGGGAGGCTGAGATGGGAGGACCACAGGTTGGAGGCCAGCCGTAGCAACTTAGCAAGACTCTCAGCAACTTATTGAGATCTTGTTTCAAAATAAAAAGGACTAGGTGTAGTTTGGAGGTAGAATGCCCCTAGGTTCAATATCAGTACCACACACACAAACACACAAAGGAAAAAAGGTTGGAGGGAGTTCCCTTGTCCCTTCTGCTCTGTGAGGACATTGTAAGAAGACCCCATCTTTGAAGTAGAGAACAAGACTTCTCTAAACACTAAATCTACTGATGCCTTGATCTTAGATTTCCTAGCCTTCACAACTGCAAGCAATATATTTCTATTTAGGAATTAGCCTGCCTGAGGTATTTTGTTATAGCAACCCAAATAGACTAAGACAGTGGCAAGAAAATTGTGCTTGAGGTGCAGGCACCTCAACAGATCTGGGGATCTGTTGTTAGGGGTTATACAGAACTGCCACAGCAACTGGGAACAGGTCACAGACATACGTGCTGTGGCACTAATGACAAAGGCATTGGCTTGTGCCAAGCATCTACAGAGTGAAGGGCCAGGTCTTTTGGGCACTGCCTGATGGCTTTGTTTCAGAAGGATAGGGTTTGAAATTCAGATATAAAAATGGCAATGCCCCACAGAGGCTTGAGCTCTTGGGATGAGGTGCAATGGTTGTGCAGCTCCCAGCGTAGCCACCTGTAATCACAACTCAGGTCCTAGGGAGTAGGTCCCAGGAGTAGGTCCCACTGTCCCAGTGGTTCCAGGTGCCAAGTGTGCCCTAGTGCCAGGCCAGGTCCCATGACCTCAGATTCCAGGCCTGTCGGGGGCCTAGTTCCGCGGGCTAGACCTCGCCTCTAGATGACGCCTGGCAGAGTGCCAGAAGCCGCTGCCGGATAAACATTCTAGGGCTGTGCCACGCCAGAGCGCATGCACCAGCACGCCCGACTCGTGGCCAGGCCAGGTGAGAGCTGTATGAGACACCTCGTGGCTTAGACCCGGTGCAGCTATAAAAACCTCCACCTCTTGCATAGAGAGAAGGCGGCTAAGAGCACGGCTAAGAGCGCGGCTGAAAGTGCGGCTGAAAGAGCTGCTGGGGAAAGGCTGGTTGGGAAGTTGCTGGGCTGGGTTGCTGGGAGAAGTTCTGGGAGGAATTGGTTGGGAAGAAGAAGCGGTTGGGAAGAGGTTGGCCGGGTTGCTGGGGAAGTCCTGGGAAGAAAGATTGTGGGTTACTAGTGGAAGACGGGTTGCCAGAGAGAGGGGTTATTGGAAGTTTGTAGGAAAAGCACTATTTGGAAAGACGACCTCAGCACTGTGTTTGTTATCG
>PVLC010002553.1:0-105000 GCA_004027655.1 Graphiurus murinus
AGGAGATAGGGGGAGGGTGGGTGGGAATTGGGGAAGGGTTAATGAGAAATATGTGCATGGATGTCTTTACCTGTACTAGTTTGTACCCAACAAAAATGTGTAATTAACCCGGTTGTACCCAAAAAATGTATAAAATTCCATGCTAAAAAATTAAAAAAAGAAATAAAAAATTAAAAAAAAAAAAAAAAAAAAAAAGAAATAAAATATCTGAAGGTGTCTAGCTATTATTGTCAATATTTAATGATGAAATAAGTTCCTAATAGGCTCCAGGACTTTTATGAATTTTACTTTTTATCAGCAAATGAACTAAGGTTCAAGTGGAAAAAGAACTTTGCTGAAGATCACACCACTAATTTACTTGGGTCATATTTTAAACCCAGGGCCCCTTGTAGCAAACCCTATGTTCAATTTACTAGATAGATTCCCAAGCTTAGTGGCTTCTTCCTCCTTTTCAGAAAAAAAAAATTACTCAGCATCCCTTGGATACTTCTACCACCCTATTATTTTTATTCAACCCTTCAATTGTACTCAAGGCTACTACAGAGCCCTCCTGTATTGTTCCAGCATCCCCCTTTGGGGGCAGTATTATTGACTTTGGGAACCTATGTATGAGACCAGGGTTTTGTGCACAAAATTATTTCCCATTCTTTTGGTTTATTTAGTAGTGCATCTGTCCAGTTCCAGAACTTCTTTTATATTTGTTGATTATCTTCCTTTTGTTTCTTCAATACATATTATTATTACTATACCCATGTTATCCATAAAATTTGATCCTGGATCCTAGACCAAGCTCGAATGGCTAATTTGCGATAATGTCCTCTATTTACAAATGCTTAGAATTCAGTCCTAGAAATTTTAGACTTCTGGCTTTAGTGATTGAAGCTATGGAGCTATTGATGTTATTCTTTTATTTTCTTGTGTTATTACTTAAATCAAAGCACACAAAGAGGTAATATATATTCTGGACTGAGCTATTGTTGCTCTGGAAGGGTTTTGTAGTGAGGCTAAAGATTGCAGATCAAGTTTCTTCTTCTTATCTCTTTACTCTCTCCTCACCTTCTTCTTCTTCTTCTTCTTCTTCTTCTTCTTCTTCTTCTTCTTCTTCTTCTTCTTCTTCTTCTTCTGTATTTCTTCTATCTTATTATGTAGAGAAGTGTAGCTTTAGCTGACTAAGAAACAGTCTGTTTCTTAGACCTTCAGATGAAGGTCTTTCTCATCTGAAAGACCTTCTGTGGCCCATCAAGAGATTTTCCTTGGCAACAGTGTTTGACATTTCTTTTCAGTTATGTAGGATTAATATCCTTTCCACTATATTGCAGAAATGATTTATCAACAGAGCCTTCCAGCATCTTTTGTCTTCTTCTACAAATACTACAGAGCCTTACCTTGGGAATGATGAGGGTTCCCAAAGACTTCAGCAAGTACTTGGGTGTTTCTGTGAACAAGGCTTTTACAAATGAAAGATCTAGGAGCCAAGCAACTTAAAAATACTTTAAAAATACAGTAAGTGGGTCGATCTTTTATGTGTCTGTAGTTATATTACAGGTTTAAGAAGGCATGCTAGGTATGGTGGTGCATACCTGTAATCTCAGTATTTGGGAGGCTGAGACAGGAAAATCAGAGGTGAAGTCAGTCTCAGTAACTTAGTGAGGTTTTCAGCAATTTAGCAAGACCCTGTTTCAATATATATATAAAAATCTTGGAGTGTAGCTCACAGAATGCCCGTGGGTTCAATCCCAATTAAAAAAAAAAAAAAAACAGAAAGAGAAGGAAGGAAGGGAGGGGTTTGTCATTCAGTGATCCACACCAATATATCAAAGTAGAGTTTAAAGGGTCAGTGATAGTGAAAGAATAGAAGAACTTGATTCATGCACTCTTTTCTATATATTCTACAATGTACATTCATTTTGAGGGTTTTATAAACTATAAGATAAATTACAATGTAGTCCATGTCATTACAGTTTTGGGCTTCCTATAAAGAAAGAAGTAAGGATTATGGCTGGGGATATAGTCATCCTCCTTGAGTACTTCTATGGGAGAACTAGAGCACTGAAGAGAGGAAAATGGTGTTGGTGAATAAAGGAGGAGTCAGGGGATGAGTTACTGGGATCCATGGAAAATTGTCCCTCTCAGATATATGGCCTACAGAATAAATTAAAAAATCACATTGAACTAAAAACAACATAATTTCTTAATAATAAGCATCTTTTGTTGCTTGCTCCAATTTTAGAAATGGATATTTTAGTCAAGCTTGAAAATTACTATACTCCCTAAATTTTAGTCTTATTTTTTATGTTTTTGTCCCTGAGTTTGACCATAGAACAGAAAAAGGTTAAAATGCTGAAATAGCCACTTTCATTTTGGAAGAAGAGTTCTGAGCCCAAGGTATTATGTCAAAGGCTCTCAGTATCTTTTAGAAATAACTGCTAATAGGAAGGCTTAAATTAATTTTGACTACTCTGTGATAAGCCATGCTTCACAAACCCATTTCTTGATCACAACTTCCAGGAAGTAAGAAAAAGATAAATAAATATAATATAATTAAAACAATTGGCAAAGCAAGAGAGATAACACCCCAAATGGAATTCAGATGAAGTCACACATGAATGTATTAGTTTAAAATACTTTTATGAATAACTTACTCTTTAAAAAATTCAATTAAATCAATGAGAGGCCTGGGTTAAGCCATCAGGTATAAGCCAAAAATACAGGTAGAGTGTGGAATACTGTTTCTTATGAAATTACTTATATAATATGATTGATTAAAATGACTAAACATTATTTCTTTAGGTTTTATAGTTATATGACATTCATTTTCATTTTCTAACTTCCAGGATTTTCTTCTAGATAAGTCCAATAACCTTATTGATTTCAAAATTTAATGCTGAAAGGGACCTAAGAAAAAAATTTTTCTAAAGAATTTCTCAGTATCAACATTGAGTGGTTGGACCATATTTATATAGTTCAAAAAGTAAGTTAAAAATTCAGACATAGATTCCTCAGGATGGACAGAAAAAGTTTAGTATGTTTTATATCAATGAGAAATGCTTTATTGACCTCAAACTGGAAAGTCATTTAACCCAGATATTTTCTCTAAATACAATGCTAACATTTTTCTTAATACATTACTTTTAATATACTTTTATTGGTACATTTTAGATTCCATAATAATGTAGATCAGAGTGATAGGGACACACATGGACACAATTACTATATACCAATAACCTACTACTAACTACCTATAATACATTACCGATGCAATATGAATAAGCAAATACAGGAATTATTTATATACAAAAGGAGTACAAAACTATGTTAAAAAATAAGAACAAAAAAAAGTTTCTCACAAATTTATTATTATATAGTCAGGGACTATCTATTGGTCAACGTGTATATCTTGACAAGAGTTAAGCATAACATTTAAGTTAAGTCTATACTTAATTATTATACTCTTAAAATAAATTTGAGTTTTAGTTTCCTTGCCAGAAGGAAAGGAGCTTTCCTGTCATACTGACAGGTTTGTTTTAAAATAATCAAGGAACAAATGCATTGTTAAAAGCTCTTGTGTCTCCTCAAATCTCCCTCCACTGGCTTTTGGTTATGGTGCCACTTTAATTTAGTAAATCAAATAATAGTTATTTGAAGCTTGAAGTCCTTGATTTAACATGTCAAATGAGATTTTATTCCAAAATGACAACAAAAAGTAACAAAAGCCAAAAATGTGGTAACAATGGTGGTGATTGTGTTCTCAACTGAGTATTTCTTTCACATATTGGTCAAGTTTTGTTTGAGAAGGCTTGTTGTAGCCAACAATTACTTTCTTCAACTGCTCAGGGAAGGGGGACATTTGAAAATCAATTCTGGGAGCCAATATCTCCTACTTAATGTAAGGAAACCTCTTATTCACTATGGTAACTTTGTTTTTTGTCTTATCTACGTCCTAGGATTTTGCTGGGAGCTTCATTAATTCTTCAGTTGTGTTTCAAATCTCGGCAATATCTATCATATCATCTTTAGTTCTATAATCTGCCTCATCAGGGTCAGTTTTAACTTAATCTCAGCCTTAAGGCCCAGAGCTCACACTTGGCCATGCGGGGAATATAGATAGATTCAATGTCTGTTCTTCTGGGTGGTAGTGGGAGAGAATAAAACCTAAGCATGCCTGAGATTCACCTAGATATAGTTTAGAATGTTTCTTTTGCCAAGAATATGACAGTCTTCTAAATTCTTAAAACAGATTTGCCAGCTGCCTCAATGTTTGGCATGTAAAGCATTATAGTTTCTTCCTAACAAACAAAACATAATATCACTTCTTCAGGGAATGTCAGGAAGTCCAATCAAGAGTTGATTGTAAGCCAACACTTGCCATCAGCTCTGTTGATGTACCAGTAATGGAAACTAAGAATATATTAACTATTCATTTCTCTAGGTTCTCTAAACCAAGTCTCTTATCAAGTTAGATCAGCCAGAATAACATTCCTTAGTGATATAAGCTTAGCTTCTTTCAAAAATACTTTCATAGATATATTATTTAATATTATGCTCCAAACTTTTATAGAGGGGTCAATCTAAGAAATGTCTAGCTGAACATTTCATTATTACTTTAAAAATAGTAGTTGAAAGCCATGTCCTTTATGTAATTTAGAACTTTCGTATAAAACTCACATGATGAAGATGTTCTTAAATTTTATTTTGGAAGAAAAACATGTCTTCCTAGGAAAACCTGTATCTGTTCACAATGACCTTATAATAACATTAACTTCATTTATAATGATAATAAACAAATAATCAGACATAAAATAAATAAAACTTATAAAATCATTTTAATTAAGGCTCCTGTATCATAACTTAGCAAAAAGTCTACCAAAAAAAAAAAAAAAAAAAAACCTCTCAAGGTTGTAAACATGGAATACAAGCCCTTTTTCTACCCAACCCTTCAGGGAATTAGGACTTTGATATAAACAAAATGACAAGTGAGACCTTTCAGAATTATATTCATTAATCCACATTTACACTAGCTTAATGGGAAGCAGTGGAGGTTTTCTGTTAGTGTTAAGACTCTGGAAAATGACTCTCTGTGTTTAATTAAATCCCCATTATTAGCTGGGGACTTGGGACAAATAATTTAATTTCTAATTTCAGTTTTCCATCTGTGAAGTGGAAATGATAAACCTGCTGCTTGGGATTGTGGTAAAAATTACCTAAAATAATCCATAGAAAATAGCACAGTACTGAGCATATAAGGTGTAAGCCCTAGTAGCTCTGCATACTGCATATTGTTTCATGCATGTTCCGTGTATGGAGTAATGGCGATGGTCAGGATGACGGTGGTGACCATGGCGATAATTGAAGATGATAACATCTGTTATGTTAAACCTAGATTCTTCATAGTCTTCTTGACTCATGACTTGTATCATGGGGCTACATCTTTACTAGCTTTCATCTGAAGAAAGGCTGAATAGACCCACATAAGAAAAGTGACACTCTCTTAGATATAATTCTGGACTATGTTTTCAAGATAATGTCTAAAAATGTTTAAAAAATTATTCTCTAATTCTAGTAATAAGACTAACAGATTAGACTTTCTTCTTTGAGTCTCTATCTTTGGCAAAACATCTTGGTTCATCTTGAGGAAAGAAAGAGTCAAGTTTTATTTTGCTTTTTGAGGAAGAAAGACAAGGACTCTGAAGTTCATGCTTGGTCTACCTGGATTTATAAGGATGGATGACCACATAGGAATTTGTGCAGAATCTCCAGACAAAGTAAAAGTGTATGTATTACCTGGAATAGTAAGTCTCAGACTTTTTGGTTTCATGACTCTTTTACTTAAAAATTATTAAATATAAAAAATAATATTTTTATGTGGCAGATAGTCCTTTATATTCACTACAATATCAATTAAAATTTAAAATGAAATATTTATTAACAATTTAAAGCATCAATGATTAACATGTTAATATATAACAAATAACTATTTTCCAAAGCAAAAACTATAATGAATAGAGTGATATTATTGTACTTTTTTTCAAATTTCTTTAATGTCTGGTGTAATCAGAGACAGTTAAATTCATGTATCAACTCCATGTTAAGTCTTTGTGGTGTGACTGAAGTAAATAAAAAATTACAGTGTTGTAAATGTATATAGTTGGAAAAGGAGTATTTTAATAGTGTTTTTAAGCAATTTTTATATTCTTTTTCACATTACATCCAAGCCCTACACGTAGTCACTTCTTTTTTTTTTTTTTTTTGCGGTACTGGGGATTGAACTCAGCGGCATTCTACCTCCGAGCTACACCCCCAGCCCTATTTTTTATTCTTTATTTTGAAACCGAGTCTCACTAAGTTGCGGAGTGCCTCACTAGGTAGCTGAGGCTGGCCGCGAACCCGGATCCTCCGGTCTCAGCCTCCCGAATGCTGGGATTACAAGCGTGCGCCACCACACCCGGCACGTAGTCACTTCTTAAAGGTTAGTTGCAATGAGGAAACTGAAATCCTATCAATGAACTTCATAACTGTATTAAATTACATTAAAATCATTATTCTATCTTTGCATATTGCACTGTGCTTGATTTTGTAACATCATGCATTTGTCATTTGGAAAATGTTGTTACACTGAATTATGCAGTTTTCCAAATGTTGAAATATTTTATTATATATTATTAAATAGTAACATTTGTTAATCTCATTAGAAAAATCTGTATTGAGAAGCTGTCAAATTTGTGACAGATATGTTTCAAAAAATTGTGGCTTTCATTTCAAACTCAAATTTTATCCTTGCCCACAAATGCTGTCAGTTATTTTCTTGATGCATCAGGCTAACTATACTTTTTTTTGAGAAAAATATCTACTAAATGCCCAAGTCCAAATAACAATCATTTATAGGTCTGTGGTTCTTTCAAGTAAACTTAATGTTCCATGAAAAAAGCAGCCAGTTCAGCTTCCAACTAAAACAACTGCACAAGAGCTTTCCTTTGCAGCAGCTTTCATATGTGTTATGTGTTTTGCTATACTATAACAAAAGTGACTTCTACTAAAAAGCCAGGCACTTGACTGTTGATATAAAATAAAATTAATAATCTTTACTAAATCATTAAGAACATTCTTAAGTGAAACTGGCATTTCTATTGTGAATGTGTAGCAGTGAAAAATACAATGTGTGCTAATTTAAATCAGGGTAAACATCTATCTCTTCAAACACATATCATTCTTTTTATGTGAAAACATTCAAAATCCTCTCTTCCACATGGTGAGAAAATGAGATTTATTTCCATTTTTCTGCATAGGAATAACCGCTTTTGCCAAAACCATTCGTTGAAGAGGCTATGTTTCCCAGTGTTTGTTTTTGGCCTCTTTGTCAAAAATCAATTTGCTATAAGTGTATGGATTTGTTTCTGAATCTTCTCTTCTGCTCCATTGGCCTATGTGTCTGCTTTTGTGCCAATACCATGCTGTTTTTATTACTATGTCTCTACAGTATAGTTTAAAGCTAGATATTGTGATGCCTCCTTCATGGTTCTTATTGCTGAGAACTATTTTTGGTATTATAGGTTTTTTATTGTTCCAAATGAATTTAAGGACTGATTTTTCTATATGTGCAAAGAATGATCATAGTATATTAATGGGAATTGCATTGAATCTATAGATCACTTTTGGAAGGATAGCCATTTTGATGATGTTTATTCTGCCTATCCAAGAGCATGAGAGATCTATCCTTCCATCTTCTAAGATCTTCAGTTTCTTCCTTTAATGTTTTAATTTCCTCAAGACCCCAGAAGCACAAGAAATTAAAACAAGGATACATACATGGGATTTATTAAATTGAAGAACTTCTGTGCAGTAATGGAAACTGTAAAGAACCTCAAGAGAGAGCTGACAGAATGGGAGAAGATCTTTGCCAGTTATTCCTCTGATAGAGGAAAAATATCTAGAATATACAAAGAACTTAAGAAACTCATCACTAAATCAAACAAACACAAAACAAAAAAAGACAATCAAAAACTGGGCAAGTGAACTAAATAGACTTTTCACAAAAGAAGAAATACAAATGACCAATAAATATAGAAAAAATGTTCAACATCATTATCAAAGATGCGAATCAAAACTACCCTGAGATTTCACCTCACTCCAATTAGAATAGCAACCATTAAAAACATAAACAATAACAAATGCTGCAGAGGATGTGCAACCACTTTGGAAAACAGTGTAGGAGATCTTCAGAAGAATGGGAATGAACATATCATGTGACTTAGCTATATCACTCTTGGGTTCCTACTCTAAAGAATGGAAACCAGACTACCAGAGTAATGTATGCATATCTATGCTTATAACTGCACAATTCATAATTGCCAAACTATGGAACCAGCTGAGATGTCCATCAACAGATGAATGGATTACAAAATTATGGGATATATATATAATGGAATTATAACCAGCCATAAAGAAAAAAAAAATTATGTCATTTGCAGGGAAATGGGTGGAACTGGAGAATATTATGCTAAGTGAGATTAGTCAGTCACAAAAATGAAAGGTCAGGTGTTCTCCCTTACATGTAGAAGCTAGGGATAAATTGGAATACAGGAGGCACTCCAGACAAAGGAGGAAAAACCTTAGTGGAGTGAAAAGAGAGGACCTAACTGAAAAAGATGAGAGGAGGGAGGAAGACTTGAAGAGGGAAATGCCTTAATGGTCATGATAAATACATAAACTTACCAAAGTTAATCAATTTGTTCAGCACAAGAAGGTGGAGAGGGAGAGGGAGTAGGATGGGAACTGGTGGAGGGCTCAATTAAAATTAAGAAATACTTTCTCCTAGATTTTTGAAACATACAGTGAATTTTTGTTATCTATACTCACCCTACTGTACAATAGCATGCTGGAACACCTTGTTCCCATTTAACTATAACTGGATAGCTCTTGATCAACTTTCGTATTGCTCCCTTCCCCTGACTCTTCCCAGCTTCTAGTAACCACCACTCTACCCCCTACTTCTATAATATCAACATTTTTATATTCTACATATGAGTGAGATCATTCAGTACTTGTCTTTATGTTCCTGACTTATTTCGCCTAATTGATCTCTAGCTGTATCCATGCTGTAAATGGTATATATTTCCTTTGAGTAAAGAAAAAATCTTAATTTTCTTTAAACAAAATCCCACTAACACTAATATAATGCTACTGCTTAAATACATTATAGATCTGAGAGTGTTCATTTGTCAGTGTAGAATATTCTAAAGCCTTGCTATTCCAATTGTATCTGTAAACCAGCAGCATCAACATCATTTAAGAATGCAGCCTTGCATTTCTAGACCTACTGAATTAGCATCCAAATTAAAAAAATCCATGTGATTCATATGCGTAATAAAGTTTAAGAAGCACTGCATTAAAGTAAAAGGTCTAGAAACATATTTTATTTTATTAGATTTGAATAATCTTTAAAAAGACAAGACTTGGAATTTCCTTAAATAATATGCAATGTCTGGGAATTTTCCAGATCACATGTGGTACACTTGTTTTTGAAATCATTTTTACAATATTTCAGTCACCAGGGTGATAGTATATTTTGCTTGACATATGACTTCTCTTTTTCTAGAAACAGACAGGGCATGAGGTGGTCCTGCAGGAAGCAATGGCATTTCTCTTTTTGTGTCAATATTTGATGGGGGAAAACACTTATTACCAGAGTAGCCAAAAAGAATGAGAATCTCTTATGTCCATTTTCAACAATTGCAAAGTTTCCCCTGTACCTGCTGTCTTTATTTTATTTGTAGAAGTATTTGGTGAGTATATTCTTGATTCTACAACACACACAATGTGTTTTAAGGACATATTTCCTTGTTAGATCATTTTGAAGTTGTGTGCCTGTACTGAACTGTCTCACAAATTAGTTTGCTGAATGTACCTGAATCCAACTACACATCACAAAGTAGTAAACAGCTGGGTGTCTTAGAGATTTTTCTTATACCTTTTGTAGATGAGAATTAAATGTATTTTCCAAGAAGTGTACTGTGAGACTATGGGAGTCTGCTGGAAATTTCTTCTGTCAGCAGTAGTGTTCAATCTTGACATATATATTTACTTAGTGAAAGTACTTGTCTGATCATAACAACACCAACAACCTGTCAAGTTGAAAAAAATTTTTATCTCCACAAATTTCTGTGATCAAAAGCACTCTGAAGAAGTTGCTAGCAATATCACTTTATTTGTAGGTCCTATAATAACATATACTGGCATAATCACCATGCCTGATATTTGGGCCTGCCATTTTACTTTATATTTTAGTGACAATATGAGTTTGGGGCCTATTTTCCACATGGGGAGTTTACATCACTTATTTGTAGACTGAATTTGTTTTGTATACTAAGAGGATGAATGTAAACTTGGTTATATAGTGGTATTCTTTCCTATTCTATGTATGCATATCTGTATATATGTGAGTATATATTGCAATGAGGTGCAATGATACAAATATTCACAGCTAATCTCCAATAGACTGACATCTACAAATCGAAACATTAGTCATCCCCATACCCATATGCTGGTATTTGATAATCCAGCTGGTCTAGCATGTTTCTGGAAATCTGTATCATCTTTTATGTCTTTCCAGATGTTCTTATCAGATATTTGCCAAAACTTACCCAAATAAAAATGGGAAAATAAGAGAAACATTTGATCTCCTTCCTAGTAGAAGCTTGCTTTTATACTTTCAATGCAGTCATTTCTGCAATGAATTAATCATTAAACATTTGTACAATTACAGCATAGCATCAGTTAAGGACCTTGGCATCTTTCAAATTAAACAGTGGTCATTCAGGATGAATGGGCTTACCTTGGAATATTTAACGTAGAGTACAGAACTCTAGTGATTTTGCAATAGTTGAACACTTAATAGCTGTACTGCTCAAAGATAAATGCAAACACACAAAAAACATGAATTACCATAGTAATACATGCATATCTATGTTTATGGCTGCACAATTCATAATTGCCAAACTATGGAGCCAGCCAAGATTTCCATCAACAGATGAATGGATTACAAAGTTATGGGATATATACACAATGAAATTCTAATCAGCAATAAAGAAGAACAAAATTATGTCATTTGCAGGGAAATGGATGGAACTGGAAAATATTATGCTTACATATATTGTATGATTACAGTGCACCAATAAAAAACTGTAATTACAAAAAATAAAAAGCAAACAAAAACCATAAACTTAAGCAAATGTCATTAATTAAAAGTCCCCAGACCCCTCCTCAATATTATTTTCTTCAGAAAAATTCTAAATAATTAATAGTATACTTTATTTCATTAGAAATTTGCATCAATGTGCAAGTTAAAAAACTGTATCAATATACAACTAAAGAGTATAATAATAAACATCCATTTTAATTATTTTTAAATAAAGACTGAGTTAATAAATATTAGCATTATATTTGTATACAACAAAATTCATCCTTTTAAGAGCAAAATGTGATGAATTGTGACAAACATAAACAGTTTTATAACAACCACCACAGTTCAATTTATGCAATTCATACGGTGAGTTTTATCCTCAAAAATTCATAGGGGAGACCTAATCCTCAGTGTCTCAGAAAGAAACTGTTTGGAGACAAGGCCTCTAAAGAGCCAAAATTAAATGAGGTTATGTAAGTATGTCCTAAATCTAATCTGGTTGGTGTCCTTTTAAGAATACAAAGTTTGGACACCAGGGATGAGCCTACACAGGAAGAAGACCACAGGAAGAGGCCGTAAGAATATAGCTGTTTTTATAACAAGAAAAGCAGCCTCAGAAAAAAACCAATCCTGCTGGCACCTACATCTTAGACTTGATCTTGAATTCTTCATCATTATCTTTATCTGCGTGCTTCCACAATTTGGTTTACAACTTGTGGGAAAATAAATTTCAGTTGTTTAAGGCACCTAGTCTGTGGCATTTTGTTATTGTAACCCTAGTAAATGAGTATGACGGTCAAAATACGGAACATTTTCATTACCCTTCCCCTCAAATATCCCCTGCCTCTTTGATCACTGACCTGATACTGCTCCCTACACCTTTGCATATTCTAGACCAGAATGCCACATTAATGGGATGCCTTCTGTTTTTGTCTTATTTCACTGAGAATAGTTTTTCACTAAGAATAGTTTTGGTATTCACCCATATTATTTCATTGTTAGTAGTTTGTTTTTAATGCCTAGTATCGTTTCACTGTTTCTATGTACCCCAGTTTGTTTACCCAGTCACTAATTGTGTTGTTTCTACATTTCAGTTATTATGAATAGAGCTGCTATACACATTGTAATATAGGTCTTCTGAGGGTGTGTGCTTTCATTTCTCTTCATAAATACTGAAGAGTGAGATGCTAGTTCATGTGACAAGTGTATTTGTAATTTCATACAAAGTTCACAAATTTATCCAGAGACACTGGACCATTTTGCACCTGCTAATGAAACAAGAGAATTCCAGTTGTGCTCCATCTTCACCAATGCTTAGCATATTCAGTCTTTCAAACTGCTCATTCCAAGCTGGGTGTGGTGGCACATGCTTTTAATCCCAGTTCTTGGGAGGCTGAGACAGGAGGAGTACATGCTCATGGCAAGTCTCAGAAACTTAGTGAGACTCTGTTTCAAAATAAAAAATAAAATAGGGTTGGCAGTGTAGCTCAGAGGTAGAATGCCCCAGGGTTCAATCCCCAGTACTAAACACACAAAAAAATGCTCATTCTAATTGAAGGGTGGTGAAATATCACTATCATTCTATTTTTCATTTCTACAAAGACTCAACATTTTGGGTATTTTTATGTGTATTTAATTGCCATCTCTCTTTATATGCTCTAATAAAACATCTATTTAAATGTTTTGTTCATTTTTAATTAATTTTCTTCTGGTGAAAGTTTTTCATATATCTTGAACATAAATTATTTCATTATATATATGTATGTATGTTTTACATACATATATACTTATAATTACAATAATCAAGCAAGTTATCCTATTATTTACTATGGTTACTGTGTGTGTGTGTGTGCGTTAAGAGTATCAAACTCTTTGCCATACATTAGATATCTAGGTTTATTCATTTTATCTTAATTGTAGGTTTGTACCCTCTGACCTACTTCTTTCCATTTCCTTCCTCTTCACACCCTTAATAGTCACTTTTCTGCTCTGTGGGTATTTGATTTTCTAAAGATTCTGCATATATGTGATATAACTAAGTATTTTTCTTTTTGTGTCTATTTATCTTTGCATAATATCCTCTAGATTCTTCTATGTTGTCAAAAATGGCAATATCTTCTTTTTAAAGACTGAATAATAATTCTATATATATATATGTGTGTATATGCACTGATTTCCTTATTTATTAATCTATTGATGAGCATGCAAGTTGGCTCCATATCTTGCCTATTGTTGATAATGCTACAAAGAATATGAGTACAAATATATCTTTATATCTTAATTTCAATTTCATTAATAGATGTCCAAATGGTGGTTTGATAGATTATATGGTAATTTTATTGGTCTAAGTTTCCTGAAGAACATCCAAACCATTTTCTTTAATGGCTGTTCTAACTTACATTCCCACCAACAATTTATAGGGATTGCTTTTTCTTCCTATCCTTGTCAACACTTGCTATCTCTTGTCTTTTTGATAATAGTTATTCTAACGTGTGAGGCGACATCTCATTGTGGTTTTAATGTATGTTTCCCTGATGATTCGTAATGTTGAGCTCTTTTCCATATATCTGTTAGATATTTTTATGTTTTATTTGAAAACAATATCTATTCAGGTCCTTCGTCTATTTTTGTTTGGTTTATGTTTTCTTTTTTGCTATGAAGAGTTATGTATACTTTGGGTATTAACCCTTTATCAGATATATAGTTTGCAAATATTTTCTCCCTGTCTATAGGCTGCCTTTCCATTTTGTTGTTTTCTTTGTAGTGCATAAACTGAATCTCTTTAAAGCTATTAATTTATTTCACAAGAAGAGATTGATGAAAGCAGTTTAACAAAGTTATTATATATTTGTTGATCATATACTTTTAAAATACATATGAATATTTATGTATTCATATATTTACATATACACACATATATGTGGCTAATTTGACTTCAAATATAGTAAAATTGGTTATTCACATTTCAGAATATTTTGATAATTTAAGAATATAAATGATTTTATTATTGCCTTAATTTTTGTTTCTTCAAATATAAATTTAAATTTTTTACATGTTATTTACTAATTAGATTTCCTTTTTGAATATATTACCCATTTGTATTAATTTTCTATTAATCAATTTACATTCTGATTTTTTCTCAGAAGGCTGTGTAAACTTTATCTTCATTAAGAATATTAAACATAGTTAATGTATCTCCTGCCAATTCTGTATTTGTTGTTCATTTAACCATTATTAGCTTTAACAATATAAATTTACTTTTCTCTGTTGTCAAATCTTACAATAATTTCAAGTAATTATTCAATTTTAATATTAAAAGTTGTATTCTCTTTCATAGATCAAATAAATATGTACATAAATTTTTGCTCTAAATATTTGAAGTTGGTTTATGAAGTTTTTTTCTCAATTCATCAGTCCATCTGGCATTCACTTCAATTAGGTAAGAACTGAGGCCCTAAAAAGGATTTACCCAATTAGATAACAAATTTCTGAAGGATCATACTTGAGTAATTCCTATATACTTCTTTCAAATTATTATTAGCAATGATAATAATGTTTAAAAATAGGTAATATTTACACACATTTAAATTAAAATAATCAAATATCTGTTGAAAAGTAAGTTACCTACCTTCTCCTATTTTCATCAATTTTTACCATCAGAAACCCTTACCATTTTAATTTTCAGCTTCCCATTGAATTATATACAACTATATACACATATACATGCATAGATACATATGTGGATATATATAAATTATATACATGAATTATATATATACATATATATGTATAATTTTATTTTTTCTTCCTTATTTTTCAGTGCTGTGAATGGAATGAACCTAGAGACATATGTATGCTAGGTAAGAACTCTACCACTGACCTATATCCCCAGCTCCACACACATAATTTTAAAATGCAAGTGGTAGTGTACTATAAAAGCTGTTATGCATGGGAATTTTTCCATTTAAAAATGAATGTACTTCTTGGCAACTGTTTCAGCAAAATGATCTGAGCTGCATGATTTATTATGGCAGCTTCATAGTATTCTAGTTTATGTAGCCAGTCCTTCAGTGATGACCAAATGGTTTGTTTAGTTTTTTATCTTACAAATAATTATTTAATGAATAACTTTACAATCTGTAACATTACCCATGTGAGAGTAATTCTTATTACCTGTGGGAATATTACCTAGAAATTGAAATGCTAAGTACAAAGGTATATGATTAAATTTTGAAATTTAAAATCTCTCACTGTGAAGTTGTACTATTTATTTTCCCACCTTATCTCTGTTGCTATTTCATGGAATAGACTGAGGAGTATTGGGATTACCTCTTCTATAAAGGTTTTATAAAATTCACTTGGAAAACCATCTGGTTCTGCACTTTTGTTTGATAGTAAACTCTTTATTGCTGCTTCTATCTCTTTGATTGCTAGTGGTTGAAATTTTCTAGATCTTCTTGATTCAATTTAGGTTGTATGTATCTAGAAATTTGTCGATTTCTTCTAGATTTTCCATTTTGTTTGAGTAGTTTTTCAAAGTAATTTCTGATGATCCTCTGGATTTCCACACTGTGAGTGGTAATATCACATTTTTCATCTCTTATTTTTGGTAATTTGGGTTGATTCTCTTTTTCTTTCGGTTAGGTTGGGTAGTGGTTTATCTATCTTGTTTATTTTTTTCAAGAATCCAGCTTTTGGTTTTGTTGATTTTCTGTATTTTAAAAAAAATTTCTATTTCATTAATTTCTATTCTGATCTTAATAATTTCCTATCTTCTACCTCCTGTGTGCTTAGACTCTTTCTGTTTTTCAAGTACTTTGAGCTGTAATATCTAGAATATACAGAGAACTCAAGAAACTCACTACTAAGAAAACAAATAACCCAATCAAAAAATGGGCAAGTTATATAAATAGACACTTCACAAAAGAAGAAATATGAATGGCCAATAAATGTATGAGGAAATGTTCAACATCATTATCAATCAGAGAGGTGCAAATCAAAACTACCTTGAGATTTCACCTAACTCCAATCAGAATGGCAATCATCAAAAACACAAACAACAATAAATGTGGCGAGGGTGTGGAGAAGTGGGAACACTAATACATTGTTGGTGGGATTGAAGAGTAGTGCAACCACTTTGGAAAACAGTATGGAGGATCCTCAGAAGAATGGGAATGAACCTACCATATGATCTAGCAATACCACTTCTGGGTATCTACTGAAAAAAATAGAAACCAAACTACCAAACTAATGTATTTGTATATATGTTTATAGCCACAAAATTCACAACTGCCAAACTATGGAACCAGCCAAGATATCCATCAACAGATGAATGGATTACAAAACTGTGGGATATATACACAATGGAATTTTACTCAGTCATAAAGAAGAACAAAATCATGTCATTTGCAGAGAAATGGATGGAACTTGAAAACATTATGTTAAGTGAAATTAGTCAGTCAAAAAATTAAAAATAAAAAAGATATTCTCCCTAATATGTGGAAGCTAGGGAGAAAGTGGGTCTTAAGAAGGACTCTAGATGAAGAAGGAGAAGCCTTTGATGATCAAAGAAGGTGACCTAACTGAAGGTGATGGGAGGGAAACACCCCAATGCACATGATGTACATTCACAAACATATGAAAGTCAATCACTAAACTGAACATGAGAAGGAGGGAGTAGGGAGGAAATGGGACAGGAATTGGGGAAAGGTCAAATGAGAGATGTGTGCATGTATGTCTTTACCAGCTTGTACCTAACAAAGATGTATGATTAAAGTGCACCAATAAAAATATTTTAAAAAGAAGTGATGAAATAAGTGTAAAGTGGCTAATTTTGCAAATGACCACAAGCATGCATGAACTGACTGTATTCGACTACAGAGGCTCAACACAAAGGCAAAGGAATTTAACTGAGCATAGGTCCTCAAGGCTTCAAGGGCCTGTACAATGTGTCCTCTTGTAATAACAGACTGTATTCCATGGATATGTACTTTCACTTTGTGATACTGTTTTAGTAAAGTATTTTTTAGATCTTGGTGGGACCCATGACTTTGCATTTCTAACACACTTTGAAGGGATGGTTATACTGCAGTCTACATAGCACACTTTCAGTAGCAAGCCACCAGAGCAGTGCTAGTGGAGATATAGTTTGTGCATGGAAAGCCTTGGTATTACTAGTAGAAAATGCACATTCATGATCTCCATCCTTGATATAATAAATGAAAACTTCTTGGAAAGGTTTTCAAATTTTTTGTTTTGACAATCTTTCCTAAGGTTCTCACATGCACTGTAGCTTGATAAGTACTGCACTAGAGGGTTTTGGGTAAAAACTGAAAGCAGTTGAGGAGAAAGAGAATCATAAGAAATCTAAAGCACTGGTTCTATATATTACATGCAAGATTTGTTCCCCCAAACATGAATCCTGGTCTTTTGAAGAACATATATAAACTACAACTAATATTGCCAAACTCCAGGGGGTGGACATAAATGTAATGTTTTCCCTGAAAGAAAAAGATGACTAATGGTGGTTGGCAAAACCTGTAGAGGAAATATCTATGTTTTCTTTATAGTTTGGTATCAGGCTGGAGCTGACCATTCCTATATTATGTGGTTTTTTTTTTTTTTTAACTTTTTTTTTTATTAATGCTCTCTTGGTGAACATTGAAGGAAAGCCTCTCTTGTGTATGATTGTGAGTCTAATCAATCAAAGTTCAGGCATGGTTTACTACTGTCAGCTTTGATTTGTTCTTTTCATTTTCTTGCCACAGAATTCTGATAAATTCATTTAAACTAGTTCAGAGCAGATCAAATATATAGCTGCACCATCATAGCTTAAATTTTGCCTAACACACCTGTAACTAGCCCAGTTCCTGGCACCTTGAAGGTATTCATAGTGGACTTGAAGAATTCTGCAGAATCTAAAGAAGTTTATGATATGCACTCCTGTAGTTTAATCCCAAATCAAGCAATTTGCTGAGGAGTTTGAATATTCAGTTAAAATCACATTATCCCACTGTGGTACATGTGTAAAGACCAGTGGGAAAAATTAGGATACATTTCAATTATACTCCAGATTTTTTCTCATATTATGATATTTGTCTATATCATAATAGTTGAATATATATATGTGTGTGTGTGTATATATGAATATATATATGAATATATATATATGTGTGTGTGTGTATATATATATATACATATATACTTTCAACTGATTAAGATAAACTGTGTCTCCAAAGTATTTAAAAGATTTTTTAAAATTAAACCACTGGGCCACATCAAACACACAGGTTCTGTGTGGTAATCTTCATAGTTTATAAAAGTAATGGTATTTTTATTAATCTCATGTAATTTTTTATCCTATGCACTGAGAAAGATTTGATATTTGAATCTTGGTAAATTATTAAGGGCAATACTCATACTTAAAACAACAATGAAGAATATTGGATATAACATTTTACTTGGATGTGTACCTTTATGCAAATCACTTATTCTTTCTATGCTACTAAGTATTATCTATGATTGGATAAAAATGCCCATGATATATTACCAACTTGCCTAAGTACGTTAAAAATATCCTTTTCCTAAGTAATTGGCTTGTTTGTATCCCATGGATATGATGAATATTGCAATTGATTAAGAGGTTGTTTAGTCATCATTCTCACTGCTATAATCTAAAACACCTGACAACCACAACTTAGAGGAATGGATATTTATTTGCTCACATTTCTGAAGATTGCATGGGTTCAGTCCATGTCAATCCAGGTTACCCCAGCAAAGCTCAGTGGATGGCCACAGGAGGCAGAAGGAGGGAGAGAACAAGAATTGTTCTCACATCATGGAGGCTAGAAGCAAGAGGAGGGGGGAACATATATAATCCTCAAGACAGCCCCCAGGGACCCCTGCTTATCAACTAAACTCTGACTCCAACATAGTTACCTTATTTCCATGAGGTCTAGGGGGAGCATTCTAATTCCAAATAATAACAGAGGCTGTCTAGGTAGAGAAATAGATAAAAATCTAGCTGTTACCAGCCTACCATCTCTGACTCTCCTTCTCCTCATCTTTAAATGTAGAATTTTTGTGTAAATACAAGGTTTCTTCCAGTAAGATGAAGGAATAGAATATTGTTCCAAATTTTGTAATTCATTGAAAATTAAGTGAGTATGTGGAATTTTTGTTTCTATCTATGCTGACTAGTCTTTGGCTACTTAAAAACATCTAGGGACCTATCTTTAGTGGTTATATTGTACTTGGCATTGTGTAGACATTTCCTTAATTACTTTCCATTTCCTATCATGTCTTTGGAAACTGAAAGGCTTAGTGTGCATAAAGCCATTAACAATTGTTTTCTGAAGTGCTCAACTGGTATCAGGGTTTATTCACAATTATATAATTGTGGCTTGTCTCAATACTTCCATACACTTCTTATGTTCTATTCAGAAATGACTGTGGGACTAAAGGAAGTATGACATAGATTCATGATATCTTAAATTTCTCAAATAGTTTCAATATTTTTCTGCTCCCTATATTAGTTTCTTGAAAATTTATATTTTATTTTAAATTTTTTAGAAAGTTAAGGAAAACTAATAAGATTTCTTCTCACCAACAGTATTTATCATCCACTCTCACTAGAGGTTCTTTCTAATCTCAGTGATTTCAGCCATGTTAATTTTCAGTATCTACAAATAAAAAAAATTCTAAAAAAATTCCACAAATTATCATATGGGTATAGGAATGTATATAAAAATACCTAGAAAAATAGCAGAGAAAAAAATCCATTCCATGAAAATTACCAAAATACATCAATAATGGCATTTTAATTCTAGAAACTTTATTTATGACCATAAATAACTGGAATGTGTGTGTGTGCGCGCGTGTGTGTGTGTGTGTGTCTGTGTCTGTGTGTCTGTGTGTGTGTGACTAGTAGGAATACATTCCAGAAAATTCTTTCATCTGTCTCATGAGATTTTTCTTTTTACTGAAAAGTAAAAATAGAAAAAAAAAGTTTATGTTATAAAAAATTCACACATAATAGCAAAAAATGACTAGATATTTTCTTCTTGGAACTTATGTGTTGTTTCAACAATTAAAATATTTATCTGTAAGACTAATTTTCATTCAATTAGCAGAAATGGATAGGGCTACTAAATTTTCAGAATTCTCAGACTGAAATTCTTACCTTTGTGTCTCTCTCTCTCTCTCTCTCTCTCTCTCTCTCTCTCTCTCTCTCTCTCTCTCTCTCTCGGTTGTACTGGGAATTTAACCTAGGGACCTTTTATTCTGAGCTATACCTCAAACTTTTTCTGTTTTTTTTTTTTTTTTTTACTTTTTTTGTTTTGAAACAGAGCCTAGTTAAGTTACTACCTGCTAATATCAAATCTGAGATCCTCCAGTCTCAGTCTCTCAAGTCTTCCAAGTACTAGGATTACAGGTGTGTGCCAGCCACTATGCCTGGATACCATTGTATTTTTTTGTCAAGTTTTTTCTCCTTTAAGACTGTCAGTGGTGGACTTTTAAATTATATATGCTGTAAATAAAATGCAAGAGAGAAAAGAAAGAGATAGAGAGGGGCTGGAATCTGGCCTTTGGCTACAGATTATTAAAGATTATGCCCCATGCTGTATATACCTGTGTCTGCTGTAAACAAAAGTAGTGTAAACTAGCAAGGTGTAAATTCTTACACCTTCACTTGGTAGCCCATTACTTATAACACTTAAAAATTCAAGTTGGCAGAGACTAGGCAAGCTCAAATGTATTATTATTAGATATATTTTCTTCAAATAGGATTTACTGTTGCTAACAGGCTGTTATTTTAGAAATCATTACTTTAATATCAAACTTATTCCATCATTTATTCGGTTCCACTTTTTTTTTTTATTTTGGTGGTACTGGGGATTGAACTCAGAGGCATTCTACATCCAAGATATACCCTATACCTCCAATCCATTAATTTTTATGTATTTACTTTTTGAAACAGGCTCATTCTAAGTTGATGAGAGTCTTGCTATGTTGCTGAGGCTGGTTTTGAACCTGCTTCCTCTGGTCTCTGTTTCCCAAGTACTGGCATTATAGGTGTGCATCACAACACCAGATACTTTATCCATTCTTGACCAATTTTTAAAGAACTCAAATAGAGGGATTTCCAGTTCACCATATCTAATGGCTGTAAGTCGTCAAAAAATTTCAACTTGTGCTAACCTCTAAGTATTTGATTTTTAACACAAAGGCTAAGTAAAAAATAAACTCTGTTTTCCATCCGATTATCTGAAAGAGCAGTGTTGATTCTAGCTGTTTATACCTTAACATGTGTCAGAAATGCTTTGACCTGTCAGATCTGAGTTCATACATCTGTAGCTTTGGATGCCCAGAAACCCATTATTTGATACAGTTAATGAAAATCTTCAGGTTTTTCCTGCTGTTTAAGCTTTGGGTGGGAGGTGGGGCAAGATGGGCACTCACTGAGATCAAGGCACTCCTGCATTCAGAAAGATGTATTATTTAAATACTTAGCATATTTTCAGAGAGACCACTTAATTTAGCTTCATCCATGTCCTCTGTGCTGACACATCTCTGTTAGCAGCTGGGGGTTGGTGAAGGCGCGAGGTCCAAGTGGTGCACTGCAGCACAGCGTGGGTGAACCACCAGCCTGTTTCCTTGGAACATTAGGCTACGATCCTGGAATGCATTTTCTCTGAAATGATTTTTTATTAGCCTTAATTTCTGAGCAATTTACAAACTTTCTCTGGTTATACATATTATCAATTTAAGTTGCTTCTTATTTGAGAACTTTGTTATTTTATCAAAGATTACAATTTGCGTATTTTGAGTATGTGGCTCAATTACAAATTGAAATTTCTCATCCTTTTGAATTTATTATGATGATGATCGAAGATCTCTTTTCACTTGCACTTTTTTTTCAATTTTTAATTGCCATACTTTTGGCTTTGTTTGCTGGTCTTTTAAACCATGGCTAATTTAAGAGGGATAGAGAGCTCTTTAAACCCTGAAGTAGCTATAATACTACCTGTATCCACTTTTCATCTTTTGAGAGCTAGCCAGATTCCATAACATTGTGCCAGGAACTAACAGTATCCATATAACTACAGCATATTCAGATGTCGACATAGGGGATAATAGCTGGTAGTTTAAATATGATGATAATTCTACTTCAAATGTAGCAGGTCACTTCCTGGAATGATGCTTCTGTCAGAAATAGATGGCATTCTCCAAAAGATGATTGAAGAGAGTGTAATGAAGACATTATTTATCTGTGAGTAGAATTCAGAGGAAATGAGAAAGATGGTGAAGAACCTCTAGGCTGGCAACAACAAGAATAAATAATCACCTATTGGCCCAAACAGTGTGAGGAGGGAGTGATTTTCAGAACCAAAAGAGAGGGCTGCTTGATAAAATCTGTGTCCAGTTGTAGATTATGTAGCCTGTGCTGATGTCTCTCTTCCTGTCTTCTGATCTCCCTCAGAAGCTTTCTATCAACTAAACCAGAAGCCACAAACAAGAGAAAATTTCAAAGCAAAGAAACGGTGAAGAATGATAAAGAGGGACTCAGACTGATGACCATCGCAAATGGACCCTTTTGTTCTTCAGCTCTGGTTCTTGCCACTTTTTCCAAGTGGATATCTTTTTACCTTTACACATGAAACACACAAATTCTAATCAGCTACTATATCCTCTGTTTATTCCTCATACTATATACACCATGAGGTGTATAGTATTATTCTCCCTGAGGAATAAACCATTAACCATTGATTGTTTCATATAAAATAGCATCATCCCTTTATCATACCAACACCTTTACTGAGTATTTTACCATTCTGTGTGAGAGACAATCGCTAGGTGGAACACACACACACACACACACACACACATATATGTGTGTATATATATATATATATACACATTATATAAGAAATATATATATATATATATATATATATATATATATATATATATATTTCTTTTTTAACAGTTCTAGGAATTGAACCCAGGGCCTCATACATTCTGGATAAGTACTTTACCACTGAGTTATATCCCCAGCCAAGAATTTAAATGCTAGTGGTATTATCTTCATTGGATTGTTTCTATTGACTAGATCTTTGAGTATGTGAGCACTAAGAGGTGTCCTAATGAATTCCCAAGTTCTACTGAACTAATGATCAATCTCAGTTACCATAATGAGAGCAAGAAAGCAAAAAACTGATTTCTACTTGGTAATTGAGATCCAACAGTCATTCAGTATAGGATGATGCTTTTCTCTTCCTATTGGTTTAGTGAGGAGTACAAAATGGTCAGCGTTTATTCCCAGACTCCATTTAATACAATCCCATGTCTCTTAGAGGAACCATGTTTCACGTAAACACAGAATAATCAAATTTATAAGGCTCTATGTTTCTGGGGAAAAAAACATACATTTCTTAAATCAATTACCTTATGTGTCATAATGAGTGATTAGCCATCTCCATCATTTAGTTCTTGGTTCTATTAATTTATATTTTGCGTATGATGGTACCCTTTACTGGCTACAGATTAAAGACTTTTACTGTATCTTAATGATGTCTCAAATGTATAACTAATAAGGCTTTTGACAGCCATTCTACTTTTCTTATCAGCCAGGTGCATGGTTATATGGGAGTAAATCCATTGTCACTTTTTTTTTTTCAGTTAAGTTGCTTTTCCAGAGGTGTGTAGAGTGCCATGGTGAAAGCAAAGACATTTTGTGAGTCCACAGCTCTCAAAGAAAAATAACTATTCATGCATTGCAGAGCCTTAATGGAAAAACTGAAGAATAAATACTCAAACTTACTTTTTTTTCCCACCTCTCATCTCCAGAAGCCCAGAGACTCTTTTTGATGCAATCTATAAAATCAGTGTCCAGAATTTAGGGTACAGAGTTGAGTTGGAGAATTGTGGATCTAATTAGGTAATTCAATCCCCCCACCCCACCGTATTGTCAAGCAGTCCATTGAATAAGAAAAGTCAAATTCATGTAGCCACAATCACTGAAAACATTTTTAAACCTCTCAAGCTCAGTAAACTATTTTGAGAATGGATATCTCTATGCCAGAGTTTGACTTCTAGTCTTTTCTCATTTATTGAGTTACCTTGGGCAAGGTTTTTTTGTTGTTGGTGGTGGTGTTTTTCTGTTTTGGTTTTGGTACTCGGGTTTGAACCTACAGGTATTCTTCCTCTGAGCTACACCTCAGCCCTTTAATTTTTTTTTTTATTTTGAAAGAGAATCTCCCTAATTTGCTGAGGCTGGCTTTGAATCTACAACCCTCTTGTTTCAGCCTCCCAAGTACTGAAATTACTCCCAAGTACTGAGTTTTGTGCATCACCAGCTCTGGACAAGGTTCTTAAACGTTCTGACTTTTAATCTTAAAATATTTTTTTTTTTTTTTTTTTTTTTTTTTTTTTTTTGCGGTACTGGGGATTGAACTCAGGGGCATTCTACCTCCGAGCTACATCCCCAGCCCTATTTTTTATTCTTTATTTTGAAACCGGGTCTCACTAAGTTGCCGAGTGCCTCACTAGGTAGCTGAGGCTGGCTTCGAACCCGGATCCTCCGGTCTCAGCCTCCCAAATGCTGGGATTACAAGCGTGCGCCACCACGCCCGGCAATCTTAAAATATTTTAAATGACTACATCTATATTCCAAATCTGTAATCAATATGTAGTATTTTTTTCTTCTGTTTCTAGGATTTACTGGTCCAGGAATCAAGTGATGGAAATGGCAGTGGCACCTCTTAGATCTAATGACCCAATAGCAACATTTTTTGCATCCTATCCCTGCCAACTTGTGTTCTGCAGGCCTAGAGATCTTAGTTTTAAAAATGCTGCTTCTACTGGGAGACACAAAGTGATTCCTTAAGCTAGAATCCAAGACTGTTTGCTGGCCACTTCAGGTTTCTCATGCCTCTGAATCAAAGGGCAAAGAAAGGAATTACTCTACTGGCTGGGATCATTAATCCTGATTACCAAGGGGAAATTAGACGGCTACTACTAAATGCAATTAAGTATGAGTATATGTGGAACACAAGAGATCTCTCAGGGTTTCTCTTAGTACCACCATATCCTGTGATGGAAGTTAACATAAAACTATAATAACTCAATTTAAGCATAGCTACTAATGGCCTAGACCCTTCAGGATTGGTGCCATGATGCCTGGTAACTGATCTATCCCATTAGCTGGAAGTATCCTTGTTACGGTCTTTATCTGGAGATTAATATGATTTAAAAACACACATATTAGTGCCTAGCTGGCAAGGAGTGGACTCTGATGGTTCACTTTTGTTGCTTTGACTGGTCTATGATGCCCAGGTCAAATACTAGTCTAGATGATGCCATGAAAGCATTCATAGACGTGATTTATATCTATAAGTAAAGCAGATTACTTTTGATATTGTGCATAAGTCTTACCCAATAAGTTGAAGGTATAAAAGAAATATTAAAATTTCCCAGGGAAGAATGAATTCTATCTTCTGACTGGAGCATAGAAATCCCGTGGCCTACCCTAAAGATTTCAGACTCATATCAGTGACATTAACTCCTATGTGAGTATATAGCCTGCTTACCTGCCCTACATATTTCAAATTCAGAATTGAAATCACACTCTTGCCTGAGTTTCCAGCCTATCATCCTACTCTAATTTTTCGCTTGCCAACTGTCACACTTGCATGAGCCAATTTCTTAAAATCTGTCATCTCTCTTATTATCTCATTAGTTCAGTTTCTCTGGGGAACCCTGACTTACACATGTGCTAAAGCACATCTTCCTTCTAGATGTTGTGTGCATTAAGTGGAATAAATTATGGAAGTGTGATGCAAGGTACATACTTTTGTTGCAAACAACAAATAATTTAATCTAATTTGGTTTATACACTAAATATATATTAATGGTTTCTGTGTTATATTTTACTTTTTCAACATGACCCCACCAATGCACACTCCGTATTAAATATTCTTCTTATGATGTGATGCTGACACACTCCCATCTAGAGGTGGAAGTTTATGTTTCCTCTCTGTGTAAAGTAGGAAAACCATTTCAAGAGTCTCAACTGATAGAATGGCTACGTCATACGAGGTACCATAGACATTTTCTCTCTGGATTTTTGTCTATATATCTCTTTCTAAAAGCTTTCCCTTGTAACCCAGCTATCATGGCTAGAGGAAGCCTATCTTATATGGAGAGGCCACATGTAGGTGTTTTAGCCAGCAATCTCAGCTAGTTCTACAATTGGAAGCCAGCGTCAGTTTCCAAATGCATATGTACATGAACTTAAAATGATTCTTGCCCACAGCTTTCAAGCCTTCAAATGTTTTAGATACAGCTCTGAAATTATATTGCAAAGATAAATTATTATACAGTATACTGTCTGAATTTTTTTTCTTACTTAGAAAAAGCTCAAGATAATAAATTCTAATTATCATTTTAGGACAATTTGTTATTCAACAATGTGTAATAAATACAACTTGCTTTATTGAAGAAAAATCAAAAGATGGTATAAGCTTCAGCATGATTTGATTAAGGACTAGCTATATTTCTCTATGATTTTTTTCTAAATTTTATCTTATTTTTTGAATGTTGGCTTTATAGCCTCATGGGAGAAAAATATCACAATTGTCCTAGTGTCTTACACTTGTATTTTATATGGTCCAGAGGAAAAGGTCAATTTTGTTCAAATATTCCCAGAAGGTATCCTGACATTCATTATCACTGATCTATCTTAAGATATATGACCTCTCTAAAATAATCTTGGTGTCTAATGATATGTAATATAATCATTACTTTATCTTGATATATTTAATCTCATCCTTGGAATTATAGAAATTCCAAAACCCATATCAGAAGTTTTGAGGCAAAAGAGAATGGATATTATGGAAGCAACCACAGATTTGTAGCATAAGCACTTGGCATAATATTTGATATCAGATTTCCTTATATATAAGAGTAATGCTTATTATTATCTACTTGATATTACCCTTTAGCTCACAAGTCACCTGCAGTTTTAATTATAATACTATTCCAAAGTAAAAAACATAATATTGTATGTTCCAATCATCGCACCTTTAATTTCAAGGTTGTTTTTTTAAAGCTTAGAAGATGTATCTATTTCCATCTGGATTAGCCATAGTACTCATAAATTATGTTTAAAATTAAGCTACTCTATACATTCCTTTTGGACATTGTCTTCATAATGACAATGTTAGGTGAGAGCATATGTTTAGTGTTGTTAAAAGCAAAGTTATTTTAACAAAGGTCTGGAATAGCTCTTTAAATTTACAAAATGTACACCCTACAGAGTTCACAGAATAGCATTTAATAGGTTTAGAAGAAAGAGAGGTTGGAGTGAATAACATGAATAATATAAGTAAGATATGAAAAGTTAGTGCTAATGATTATCATATTTCATAAATTGTTTCCTGAATAATTTTAGTTTTATGGGAAAAATTTAGAAATTAAAAATATTTAAGAAATTTGATGTATAATATTGACCCTCTGGAAATTTAAAATGAATATTAATATAGTAAATGAAATTAGAGAGATTAGTAGAGTAATTGAAAAGAATTGGGGGAGGGAAGAGGATAGGAAAAAGGGAGGTTAGGAGTAGAAAACAGACCAAATAATGTTATGTGTATATATGAATGTATCACCATCAATCCCACTATCATGTACAATTACAATGCATTAAAAATAATAAATGAAGTGGCCCTGAGAAGTTCTGTAATTCAGGCATTGTTTAATTTTGCTCACCTAAATTTTTCCCAAAAGATTTTGGGAACAAAGATGGATTGTTTCTTTTTTTTTTTTTTTTTTTTTTTTTTTGGCGGTACTGGGAATGGAACTCAGGGGCATTCTACCTCCGAGCTATACCCCCAGCCCTATTTTTTATTCTTTATTTTGAAACCGAGTCTCACTAAGTTGCGGAGTGCCTCACTAGGTAGCTGAGGCTGGCCACGAACCCGGATCCTCCAGTCTCAGCCTCCCGAATGCTGGGATTACAAGCGTGTGCCACCACGCCCGGCGTGGGTTGTTTCTTTTTAAGAGTTAGTCATCATTAAAAGTGGAAAGAATATTGCGATGTATATGAGGGAGAGAAATGATAGAATATGACTTTATCATATCTTGTATGGTGAAATGTATACAATTGATAATTTGAAACCTTAGAGAAATGTAAGAGCAAAAAAATAAATAAATAAAAGTAGGCTATGTGAATGCCATCCTAAGATAGCAATTTCTAGTTTCAATTAGAAGAAATAAATCCATTCCACTCTATTTCTTTCACTTATAACATCTAAAATTCTTGGGAAGAATACACAAAACAACTATCTCATGGCTCTGAAAAATAATTAATAACCAGATTATCTAGAAAATCAAAATGAGGCAAATATAGGGTTAGTTTCCTTGTTTTGCTGTTTATCTTTCCCACATCTACTCTGTAAGATTCCAGGCAAACTAATCATGGAATTTTACAACGCATATTCACAGAAAAAGCTCCAGGGAAACTCCTCATTGATGCTAGAAGATCAGGAAATGGTATTTTGCAGAATGGAAAGTTGTGTGTGTGTGTGTGTGTGTGTGTGTGTGTGTGTGTCTGTCTGTGTGTAAATCACAATTTTTTTTTTCTTTTTCAACCTCTCCTGGACCTGACCAGAGACAAGCACCATTTATGAAATTGCATCTCTGTGTTGTACATAAAACTGAGACAAAAATCCTCCCTCACCAGAAGTACTTGAAGAAGAGATATATGTGGTCTGTGGAACATGAAGGACATCTACACTTACTTTTACTCTTTTCACTCATATTTTATCCAAAGGATAAAAGGAAATATGGAAAACATAAGGAAGTTTAAATCCCTGGATATCTTACTAAAAAAGTATCCCCAGAAACCAGAAAATGTGAGAGAAGTGGAAGAGAAAATCGAATACGAAAAATCCACATATGAAGCTCTAAAGGAGTCCCAGAGCTGTACTGTGGAACTGAAACCAAGCACCATAGCAACATAGCACAAAGCACCACAGCAAAGCTTAGAAACCTAAACTATGGTTTCTCTACTTCCTAGTCACAAAATGTGTCCATGGGTGGTGCCCACAAAAGGTAGGCTTCCTAAATAGCTCACCAAGTTTGTTTGTTTTGTTTTTTTTTAATATTGAGGATTAAATTTCGGGACACTCTACCGTTAAGCAACATCCTCAGCCTTTAAAAAAGGTTTGTTTATTTTGAAACATGGTCTCTAAATTGCCCAAGCTGGTCTCAAACTTGTAATCTTCTGAACTCAATCTTCCAAATAGCTGTGATTACAGGCATACCCTGTATTAAGACTTAAATTTAGTGAAGTATATACATTTACAGAGTTAAGAAACTTAGTGAAATTCAAACAGGATAAAGTCAAAGTAATCATTACCTGTATACATGAAAGTTAAAGTGGTGAAAACTAAACATAAACAACACATTAGTCGTCATGAAGGCCAGAAGAGAATGGAATAGCTTATTTTAATATAATAAATAAAAATAATTGTTGATGTGGAGTTCTATAAACAGGAAAAACATGCTTTTGAAAAGAAAAGTAAAATAAAGTCATTTTAAAACAAAGGAAAACTAAGAGCATTCAATGCCAGCAGACATGATCTAAAAGGAATGCTAAAGAATATCCTTTGGTTAAAGAAAACAATGGGAGAAACATAAAACTTTAAAGATAAAGGAAGAGCAATAGAAATAATAAATTTATATATACATTAATTTTATATGTTAATATATTTATAATAGGCTAGTTCTAACCTCTTAAAGTTCTTAAACTTTGTGTGATTTTTGAAATGAAAAACATAATATCATAGAGTTAACAATGTAAGTATATCTTATTTCTGTGCATTGGTTTTCTATTGTTACTATAAAAAATTACTACAACTCTAGTTACATAAACAATACAGATTTTCTCTTTTACATTTCTGTACCTCAGAAGCTGGGCATATGTCTCACTGAACCAAAGCTCTAATGTTTGTTATGTTGTTTTCTGAAGGCTGTAAAGGATTCATTTCCTTGTTCACTCAGATTGGAGACAGAAATCTGTTTCCTTTCATCATATGATGCAAGTCCTCTTTTTTTTTTCCTGGGTATCAACTGAGAATTGTTCCCCAATTCTAGAGATGGCCCACATTTTTTTTAGCATGGCCCCTTTTCTTCTTCAAAGGTAGCTACAGTGAGTCATGTCACCCTCACCATGCAAATCTCACCATTTCTTTTTCCATCCCATCTAACAGCAGCCAGGAAATGTTCTCCACTTTTAAGAATCCATATGATTAGCTGGGCATGGTGGCATACACCTGCAATCTCTGTACTTGGAAGCTGAGACAGGAGGATTCCAGGTTCAAGGACAGCCTCAGCAAATAGTGAGACTCCCATCTACTTAGCGAGACCCTGTTTCCAAATAAGAAACAAAATCAAGCTGGGGGTGTAGCTTCAAGATAGAATGCCTCTGGCGTAATATAAATAAAATAAAATAAAATAAGAATCCATATGATTAGACCAAACTATCCAGACAATCCAGGATAAGATTAAGGTCCTTGTCATAGTTCATTTGTGCTGCTGTAACAAAATGCTCTAGACTGGATAATTTGTAAATAATGGAAATTTATTTCTTACAGTTTTGGAGGCTTGAGGTCCAGGATCAAAGTGCTATGATATTGGCATCTAGTGAGAGTTCACTGTTTCCAAGATGGTACCTTACTGCTGCATCCTCCAGAGGGAAAACATACTGTGTTCTCACAGGATTGAAGAAATGGATGTCCCAGGCAACACTCTAAAGCTTCTTATATAAATGGCATTGATCTCATTCATGAGAGTGGAACCCCATGGCCTAATCACCTTCCCAAGACCCCATTTTTAGACCATTACTTTGGGGTTTAAATCCTTGTATATTAATTTTAGAAACTTGCATGCATACAAATACACATAAAAACACAGCAAAAAGCTGATACACAGATAAAAATGGAATATATATCAGGTATATATCTCTTCACAAAGAAATTACCCCTAAATTTAATGGTTTAGGTAAACACATATATCTTATATCACAGTAAAGATGTCCACAAAGTTTGGGGTCACATGTGAAGGCTCTATTGGGGAATCTCACAGTTGTCAGCATTTAATTACTCATGGGCTATTTGTCTGAAGGTATTAATTATTCACTGACTGTTACCTTGAGGCTAACATTACATCCTTGACATATGGGCCTCTATACCATGGCAGCTTTCCTCTTTAAAACATACAAGTCTAATAGGAAATAGTGAGCAAGGAGTACCTGCAAGGTAGGAGCCAGAGTTTTTCTAAACTAATCATGGAACTGACATCTCATCATTTTTGCTGTTTTCTATTTGTTGGAAGTAAGTCACTGGGTTCAACTCACAAGAACAGGAGATTACACAAAGGTACTATGATGGGAATTTAACAAACAACACCTGTAATAGCTTAAAGCAACACAGATTTATTAGCTCACAGTTTTTTTGGTCAGAATTCAGACATTCTGGTTTCTCTGTTTAGAGACTCATCAGGCCAAAATCAAGGCATAGTCTTGGGTTACTCTCATATCTGCAGTGTATATAGAAGGATTTGCTTACGAGGTGAAATGTACTTACTATGTTAGAACTTTTGGTCTGAAATTCTTATTTTCCTGCTGCTTGTCAGCTGAGGACTTCTCTCACATCTTTAATACCAATTCATATTCCTTCTGATGTACCACCAAATAAAGAGATATACAGTGTTAATGGTTTGGAAGACTCATCATAATTAAGTTGCAATTTTACTCAATTTTATTGATCTATAAATTGAAGGCAATCCCAATGAAAAATCCAGCAGGTTCATTTCCACTTGTCTGAGGATTTTCCGTACTGTTTTCCAAAGTGGTTGCACTAATCTATAATTCTATCAGCAAGGTATTAGAGTTCCTACTTCTCCACACCCTCGCTAGCATTTGTTGTTGCTTGTGTTTTTAATAATTGCCATTCTAATTGGGGTTAGGTAAAATCTCAGGGTAGTTTTGATTTGCATTTCTATGATTGCTAATGATGTTGAACATTTCCTCATACATTTGTATTTCTTCCTTTGTGAAATGTCTATTTAGTTCACTTGCCCATTTTTGATTAGATTATTTGTTTCCTAGCTGTGAGTTTCTTGAGTTCTCTGTATATTCTAGATATTAGTCCTCTATTGGAGGAGTAGTTGGCAACAATTTTCTCCCATTCTGTGGGCTTTATGATGAGGTTCTTCATAGTTTCCTTTGATGCTCAGAAGCTCTTCAATTTAATGCAATCCCATGTATTGACCCTCCTTTGAATTACTTGTGCCTTTGGGGTCTTGTTGAGAAACTTTTTACTTGTTCCTATGTGTTAAAGTGTTGAACCTATGCCCTCTTCAAGTAGCTGCAAGGCCTGACTTCCAGGTCTTTGATCCATCTTGAATTGACTCTTGTGCAGGATGATAAAGTGGGGTTTATTTCCATTTTTCTGAATATGGTTAACCAGTTTTGCCAACATGATTTGTTGAAGAGGCTCTCTTTTTTTCCAGTGTATGTTTTTGGCCCTTTTGTCAAAAGTAAATTGACTGTAAGTGTACAGATTTGTTTTTCTGAGTCTTCTCTTCTGCTCCATTGGTCTATGTGTCTGATTTTGTGCTGTACCATGTTTTATTTATTTATTTTTTGCGGTACTAGGGATTGAATTCAGGGGCATTCTACCTCCAAGCCAAACCTCCAGCCCTATTTTTTATTCTTTATTTTGAAACTGGGTCTCACTAAGTTGCGGAGTGCCTCACTAGGAAGCTGAGGCTGGCTGAGAACTTGGATCCTCTGGTCTCAGCCTCCTGAATGCCCATGTTGTTTTAATTACTATAGTTCTGTAGTATACTTTGAAGTCAGGTATTTTGATGCCTCCTGCATGCTTCTTGTTGCTGAGAACTACTTTGGCTATTCTGGGTTTTTTGTTGTTCCAAATGAATTTAAGGACTGATTTTCCTATGTCTGTGAGGAATGATCTTGGTAATTTAATGGGAATCAATGTAAATCTGTAGACTACTTTTGGAGGAATGGTCATTTTGATGATATTTATTCTGCCTATCCAAAAGATCTTTCCATTTTCTAAGGTCTTTGATTTCTTTTTTCAAATGGGAACTCTATTACATTGTTGGCTGCATTGCAAATTAGTGCGACAACTTTGTAAAACAGTATGGAGGATTCTCATATGAATGGGAATGAACCTACCATATGATCCAGTAATACCACTTCTGGGTATCCACCCAAAATAATGGAAACCAAACTCAGAGACAAATGCATGTGTATCTATGTTTATAGCTGTACAATTCACAATTGCCAAGCTATTGAACCAACCAAGATGTCCATTAATAGATGAATAGATTATAAAACTATGGAATATGTATACAATGGACTTTTACTCATCCATAAGAATAAAAAAATATGTAATTTTCAGGGAGATTGATAGAACTTGAAAACATTATGTTAAATGAAATTAGTCACAAAAAGTAAAAAATTGGATGTACTCCCTAATATGTGGAAGCTAGAGAGAAAGTGGATCATAGTAGAGGCTCTAGATGAAGAAGGAGAAACCTTAGATGAGCAAGAAGGCGACCTAACTGAAGGTGATGGGAGGGGGGAGAAGGAAAAACCCTAATGCACATGATGTACATTCATAAACATAACAAAGTCAATCAATAAACCTATCATGATAAAAAGGGCGGGAAGGGGAATAGGGTGGGAATTGGTGAAGGATTAAATGACTGCTGTGTACATGTATGCCTCTACCAGCTTGTACCTCATTAAGATGTATGATTATAGTGCACCAATAAAAAAAAAATCTAGCAACCTTTTTGTAGATCATGGAAAGGTTATATAACATATCATTGGAGGGAAAGCAGTAGTAGACCTAAATGATTTTGAAAAATAAGAAAGTTTGGTGGTCCACATTGTCTCATTTTAAGACTTATTCTAAGTTTATAAGTGCTCAAAACAATGTGATATCAGCTGGAGAACAGACACATAGGCCAATGGGATAGAATAGACAATACCGATCTGCATGAACTAGATTGCTTTTTGACAAAGGTAGAAAGATAATTAGGGACAAAAGAATACTTTTAAGAAATGGTGCCTGTACAGTTGAAAATCTATATATAAAAGTACAGGTTGCAATACATGTTTGATGTCTTAAGCAAAATTCAATTTATGATATGCCTAAATATATAATATAAAAACATGAGACTACGAAGCTTTTTTTTTTTTTTGGTGGTACTGGTGATTGAAACCAAAAGTAGTCTATCTCTGAGCTACACTCCAGCCCTATTTTATTATTATTTTTTAAATTTTAATACAGAGTTTCACTAAGTTGCTGAGGTTGGCTTTAAACCTGTGATACTCATTTCTCAGTTTCCCAAGTATTGGGATTACAGGTATGGGTCACTATGCCTGGCCTATAAAGCTTTTTAAAATAAAACATAATGAAAAATTTTATCCTCAGGTTTGCCATAGTGTTTTTGGATATCAAAAAGTTAATACACATACAAGAAGAAAATGAATAAATTGGTCTTTATCTCAACCCAAACTTTTTTATTTGCAGAAAGCACTGTTAAGAGATGAAGATTGATAAGACTGGAGAACATATTTACAAATAACATGTAAGAATTTATAGCTATTACATATAAAGAACACTTAAAAACTCAATGATAAAGAGAAGGAATACTAAACATGTAAAATATTTGAAGAGAAGCTTAGGGAGACAAACTTATCAGACAGTCAAGAACAATAGTCACTAAGGATATGTAAATAAAAAACAAAACCAGATAACATTATACAGTTATCTGAATGGTTAAAATACAGCTGGGTGTGGTGTGCATGCTTGTAATCCCAGTATTTGGGAGGCTGAGACAGGAGGCTCATGTGTTCAAAGCTAGCCTCAGAAACTTAGTGAGGTCCTCTTGCAACTTAGTGAGACTGTTTCAAAATAAAAAATAAAATAGGGCTGGTGATATAGCTCAGAGGTAGAATGCCCCGGGGTTCACACCAGGGGTTCACACACACACACACACACACACACACACACACACACACACACGGTTAAAATACAAAACTTGAGAATAAGAAGACAGAGAAACTTCACTACTACTATGTTATCTGTGGGATTGAAAAATTATACAACACTTTAGAAAAGAGTTTAGCCGTTGCTAAAAAGTTAAACCTACACTTGCCATATGACCTAACAATTTTGCACCTGGATATTTACATAGAGAAATGACACATATACACACACACAAAACAAACAAACAAACAAACAAAAAAAAAAAAAAAACAAGTAAGTGAATGTTTACAGTAGCAATATAATGTCCATTATTTGCGAAACCTGAAAAAAATTAAAATGATGTCAGTGAGTAAGTGGATAAACTAAATGGTAACTTCAAACAATGAAATACTACATGTCAGTAAAAAGAAATAAACTACTGAATCTCAAACACATTATTCTAAGCAAAAGAAGTCAGAGGTTACATACTAATCTTATTCTATTTTTATGACATTGTGAAAGAGGCTAGGCTATAGGTAAATATAACAGATCAATTTTAACCAGGAACTAGGCATGGAGAAAACTTTTTTTTTTTTTTTTAACAAAGGGACAATATAAGAGCATTTTGAGGAGTAAAGGGAGCTGTTTTATAACATGATTTTTTCTATATAACTTTATACATTTCTCAAATCTCACAAAACTATACACCAAAAAAGTATATTTTGCTATATGTAAATGGGGAAATAAATTTAAGCAAAAGAAATAATTTTGAAAGAACATTACACATGATTAAGTTAAAAGCAAACTTTGACACAGATTTTATGTGTGCACATGTGTGTATGTGTCTGTGTTTCTATGAAAAATCAGTAGTCAGATTTAAGTTGGGAAGGGGTGTCAAAGCTACTTTTGAAAAAATCTTGAAAACTATGGATCCTTTTTCCAGACTGTGTTTGACATTTTGGACATATATGTACACAAACACATTGGAGGTTTCGAGTTTAGGATGTCCTCTAAGGACCTAAGGTTGACTCATATAAAACTTTGTGGTCCATGCTCCACAAATTAGAACTCTTGCCAGTAAGATATATCAATCAGTAAGATTCTATTTGTACTCATTTTCTCGCTAGTTTATTAAGAACTCTGAAGCCGGGAGTGGTGGCACACGCTTGTAATCCCAGCATTCGGGAGGCTGAGACCAGAGGATCCGGGTTCGCGGCCAGCCTCAGCTACCTAGTGAGGCCCTCAGCAACTTAGTGAGACTTGGTTTCAAAATAAAGAATAAAAAATAGGGCTGGGGGTATAGCTCGGAAGTAGAATGCCCCTGAGTTCAATCCCCAGTACCGCAAAAAAAACAAGAACAAAAACAAATAAAAAAACTCTGATTCCTTTAACAAAAACCGGGCTTTTGGGTTTTGTTAAAAATATAAAGGATCTAAGAGCCAATGGTGGATGTTTGCTGAATACGTTATTATTATATTATTATTATTATTATTTTGCGGTACTGGGGATTGAACTCAGGGGCATTCTACCTCTGAGCTGTACCCCCAGCCCTATTTTTTATTCTTTATTTTGAAACAGGGTTTCACTAAATTGCAGAGTTCCTCACTAGGTAGCTGAGGCTGGCGGTGAGCCCGGATCCTCCGGTCTCAGCCTCCCAAATGCTGGGATTACAAGCGTGCACCACCACGTTCAGCTTGCTGAATACTTTGAATACTTTATGTCTCTCTCTCTCTTTTTTTTTTTTTTTTTTTTTTTTTTTGGTGGTACTGGGGATCAAACTCAGGACCTTGACCATGCTATACAAGTGGTCTACCACTGAGATATATACCCCAGTCCCTTTTACTTATTTAATACAGGAAAGAGGATGAAAGACATGATGCCTTATTTTGTAAAGAAATTCAAAAAATTTACCCCATACAAAATCTTTGGGGTAAATTGAGGCAAATGAAAAAACAAATGTTGAAAATTTCATAAAAGTGATTAAAATGTGTCCTACCCACATTTCCCTGGATTAGAATAACAAGGCTTTAATTCATACATATCCATGGACACATATCTTCATACAAATTCTAAAGGAGGAAAGCCTGCTTTTATGCATTATGTGAAAGATATCTTTGTTTTTAAATATAGCCAACATCATTTTTATACAAAAGAGATGTACTCCAGAAGATTTGACCATCAGGTATCACTGGAGATATTTTCATCTTCTGAGAATCATAGGAAGTTTTAACGTATTATTTTATTGGAACTTAAAATCTACCTTTTCTTTCCCTTTATCATATCTGAAGAATATATTTGATAAGTAAGGAAAAGTTACAAATGAAAGCAAGTAAGTAAACCCACAAATGCATAACCTCATTCCATCTAGAGGTCCTGTAGTGATTAAGAAGGAATTTCTTGAGTTTATATGACTCTCAACATTGTAAAAGCAAACTGATGTGTACTACACACACATCATTTATGAACATAGATAGGTTCTTTATAGAGCTTTAGTAACTATAGAAACATAGCCTGACATTTGATTTGCAGCTGGATAATACTGCATGATTCTTTAACATTTTTTAACTGGCTGCAGACCCCAGGGGGTGAACATGTTTCACAATATTGAGCAGCTATTGTACATTCAGTTGACAAGAAAGACAAAAAAAATTATCCCAAGTTTCAAGAGAAAAGGTAAGATGAATAGAGGTAGCTGAACAAGACATATTTTGGTGACTTGCAATGTACAAAACAACCTAAGATATGAGATAATATTGGGTGACCAAAAACTAAAGTAAAATGTCTTGTTATATATCTAAGAAGAAGAAGAAAAAAAATACAAAAAAACACAACAGCATAGCAATATGAGGACTTAATAAAATATCTTCCTGCTTTTCGTTGTTTTTAATGTTATTTTCTATTTCAAAAGATTACAAAAGAATTTTATATAAAGTTGTATATTCATGTGTGTACATACTATATTTTAAAATTAGGATAAAAATTTTCACATTTTAATTTCAATAAATATATTTTTTAAATCCAGATTATATCTTTGGAGAATTCGATTTCTTTGTTTCCTAACTTCAGCAATGTTTATTGAAATATATCTACTATGTGTAGATAAAACATAGTCACTGTACTCAAACATTTAATAAAAGTGAAGGTTTTTTTTCTTTTGAAACACTTCTTTCACCCTCCCCTGAGTGTGATTACTTTAGTTTCTTAAAGTTACCAAGTTCCAATATCTTTAGGGAAAGAAATCTTTTTCTCAAACAGTTAAAGTAAAGTAGTTTCAATATTTTTCCTGTGCCTATTGTGAAATAGAGATCATATCCATGATATTATCATTTAAATGTGCCATTGGAGTTCTCCGTATGTTTCCAATCAAGGTGAACAGAAGAACCACTTAAAAACTTACTGCATTACAACTGCAGAATGGTGACCTATTAGGGAACAATATAGTTAAATCTAGAGTTGTGTGATGAGATACATATTTAAGAGCGAAGGTGCTAGACAGAGAATGGTTTCAATCATGCTAAAATATTTTTCTACTTATAAAACTTGTAGTTATCTACTCAGTGTATCTATCTAGGTCAGTGTTTCTTAATCTTGGCTGCTCATTAAAATTACTTGGCATCTTTAAAGACTTAAAAATGCCTGGGTCCTAAACAACATTTATGAGAGTAAAATAGATGAGTCTTGGGAACCTATAATCTCATAAAGTTCTCTAGGTGATCCTAATATGCAGCAGGGGCTGATGATAACTGATTGGCTGTTGGGACTCCCAAGATTAATGATAGTTTTGAACAATATAAAAGAGAATCCTAAGTATCTGCTCCATTTAAGATTCTTTATAGGATTTCTCTTGTTTTGTTTTAGAAGCCATGCTTTCGGAGTAATACTTTGTAAAGCAAGTCATAAGGGGAAAGTGTTATATGTTCATTGGATTTTGAGAAGGGAATATCCTTACTTTTGGTTTTGTACACTCATTTGTCCAATCCTTACCTTTATGTCAAAGTCAACATGATATACATTATGATGTAATATAATAATGCACAAATAAAACCACATGGAAAAAAAAGAGTGATTCAGGTTAGGTTAACACAGAAAGCACTGTAATACTTATTTTCTGTTGGGTAAAAGGGTGTTCATACTTATATTGAAACCTCCTCACATGCCTATTAGATTAATGAGATTATAAATGTTAAGCTTTTTGAACTTTTTGAAGTTTTTGGCTTTGGTAATATTACTCTTTCTATCTTTTCCAATTAGCCATTTATCTTGCATGATTAAAATGGATAATTGCCAAAATCTAGTGCCATGTTAGGCTTCAGAGATTCAAATAATGTTTTTTTTTTTCTTCCACTCTTGTCAATCTGAAAATGTCTATGATGTGTTTGAAAATAAAATTGGGTCACAGAGGAAGATGTTATGATGAGAATGAATTTTTAATCAAGTTGACTTAGGCGCACTGATTTCTGAAGCATCAATTCTGAGGCTGTGGCAGCTCTCCACAATTCCTTTCTGAGGAAGCTCATACATAAAGTTGCCTGAGCTGGCAGCCTTTGACTGCTTCTTCCAAAATGAAAACTGTTTTTGAATTTGTCAATAAAGAATGAACTACATTTTGGTTAGAAATTCAAGCCAATGTATGGTTCCTATTATTAATTATTGGGAACTGAAAAAATTTATTTGTCTTTGTCAATCTTGATAGTGTGTGCTCATGAATGTCTTCACTCATATAAATGTGTTAAAGTCAGAGAAGTATATTTTGTTCATTTCTATTGTTTTGTGGTTAGTCATAGTTACTCCATTTATATCTTTAACCTGTTCCTATTTTGATGTTTTAGAGATTCATTTAAAAAAAATGAAATAGATGATCCATATTATGGCTTTCAGCGAAGGCAGGAAATTGTGACAAATCACTTCCTCTGTTTAAAACACCAATGTCTCAGCCACTCATCCCTACTCATATATGCCTTGACTTCACAGAAATGCAAATAAATTTTCAAATTTTATTTCTTAGTTGTAAGTTCAGAGTGTTGAATTTTGTGAAATAAACCAAAATTTTCATAAAAACAGACCGTGCTCTATTTCCCAATTATCTTAGAAATATGTGCCAACTTAGCCAGGCTTTTAAAAGAATAATATTGTGTGAGTTGTAAATTATCCTTTTAGATTACCTTTGATACTTACTTTAAGCTGTTATTGCTCTGAAGCTATGACATCATAGGCTTATGTTTTAAGATTTAAAAATAAAAAGCTTGCATGTAAATAATGATCTAAATTAATTGACTTTAATTAACAAAATTTTATTTCTATTTATTTTTTTTTCTTTTTGCAGTACTGGGAATTGAACTTAGGGGAGTTCTACCTCCGAGCTATACCCCCAGCCCTATTTTTTATTCTTTATTTTGAAACCTAGTCTCACTAAGTTGCAGAGTGCCTCACTAGGTAGCTGAGGCTGGCCTCGAACCCGGTTCCTCTGGTCTCAGCCTCCCGAATGCTGGGATTACAAGCGTGCGCCACCATGCCCGGCTCAACAAAATTAAAAAAAAAATGGAAATATAAACTAGATGGATAGCTTAAGGGAACATAATAAATTATAGGAACATGCTGAATGTATCTGTAACTCTGAATTTTAAAGATGACAACAGTCCAGGTGTTGTGGTGCATGCCTGTATTTCCAGTACTTGGGAAGGTGAAACAGGAGGATGGCTGATTTAGGAACAGCCTCAGTAACATAGAGAGACTCTAGGCAACCTAATGAGACCTTGTTTCCAAAGAAAAATAAAAAGGTGGGGGATGGGGGTGTAGCTTGGAGGTAGAATGCCCCTGGGTTCCATCCGCAGTACTACATACATACACACACACACACACACAAAAAAAAAAAAAAAAAAAAGAAAATAGAATAATTTTCTAAAAATCAATGAATGTACTTTTCAGTGAGATGTGTGCAAAGGGTACTATACCTATATAAGAAATAGCATAAAATATATATGATATATTATATCTCATATTTTCTGAAGACATATGGCAGATTCTGATATCAGTATCTTATTCAAAGGCAGTTAGTGATATTATTTCTCCAGTAATAGAATAGCAACTCTGTTGGTCTTGTCTATATTTTCTTTTGGCTCTTCTTTTCTCATGATATTTTGTCTGTGGTAACACATCTTCCAGTTATAGTTATATTGTCACAAAAAGCAGTATCTTTTAGTCTTTGTTGAGTTATAAGCTATGCAACATTAGAGCTCTATCACTCAAATCTGAGTGTTCTGTACCCAAGTGCTTTGGGAGATCTTCATTCACTTTCTGGTATCAAAATGTTTCTACGTGTATATATGCTCATGTTGTGAAGAGAGAAGGTTAAAGTTCATTTGGTAGACATAGGTCTAAGAGGAAAGCCATTTTTCCATTTGCCTAGCACCTAGGCACTTGTGTCATACCATTAAACATCTCAAGGCAAAAGTATCTTGGGATACTACTATTTAATTATTTAATATTCCTAATCTGCATGTGTTAGTAACATTATATGTCTTATTAATCTTTCTGCCCTTACTTTACCCGTCCAAGCCATTTTAAAGACATTCTTGACTAATTATATAGTAGGATGAAGGTTAGAAAATAGAACTCAAGCATTAGAATAAAGATTTGGATTCCTAGTGGGAATCACCTGGTGCCATGAATATCTCATAATGATAAAGGCAAGTTAATAATTATATACATTAAGAATCAATTCATAGATTGTAAATTGGACCTCTGACCCATAACACATTAGATATTCCTTAAAAAAGGATTTTATTCCTAAAATTTAATGCACTGAATTCATCATATATTGCTTAACTAGAAGGTGACTTGAACTAAGAAATCAATTCCCTGAGCTCATTCTTTGGTTTAATGCTTTATGTATTGATCACAATTATGATTTTCTCCCTTCCTAGCCAAGAATTTCTCAGTATATATTTTTAATGGCACCATTTCTCTTTTAGGTCTTCAACAAAAGGAATTTCACTATCTTGGGGACATTCTATCCTAATATTGTCATTGTTCTTATTTTTTACCTGATGGACTTGAATATAGAATATTTTTTGATTTTTAATCATTTTTGACTAACATATTCTAGGGCTTTCACTGTAGTATGAATCTATCTTGACCTGAACCAAAATCTTATACCATTGAAAAAAACAGAGGCAATTCTTCTCACTAACATGGGAATCTCCACCTTGTGTTGAAAGGAAATCCTTTTTAATTCCCATAAGAATGTTTGTGTTCCACTTAAAAATATTACTTACATAGCACTAAGTTAAGTGCTCACTATACTCATTTATTATTCATAATGTTCCCAGTTGTTAAGTGGGTATAAAAAGCTTGGATTTCACCTCGGGGAAATGGTCCCATAGTAAAAGGAAACCAACTGTTTCAAATAAATGAATTTAATAGACAAATTGGGGTTGAAGTATAGACTTATTTTTGGGTCCTGGATGACTCTAAAGGCTCTATACTTGCAAGTATATCAGTATTTCATAGTTGACTTGACATTTGATTTCATTAAAGGGTACCAAATAATTAGTCCATATCTGATAAAAAAGAAAATCAACTTCTTTTGCCTCAAGATGATGACACCATTATACATATTGGGAATTCAAGAGTGATTATTCATGTTATCCTCATACATATAATAAAATCCAGTTTGGGGTGAATTTAAAAATCAGTCCAAGCCGGACGTGGTGGCACATGCTTGTAATCCCAGCATTTGGGAGGCTGAGACTGGAGGATCCGAGTTTGCCCCCAGCCTCAGCTACCTAGGGAGGCCCTCCACAACTTAGTGAGACCCTGTTTCAAAATAAAAAAAAAATAAAAAATCGGGCTGGGGGTATAGCTCGGAGGTAGAAGGCCCCTGGGTTCCATCCCCAGTACTGCAAAACAAAACAATACAAATCAGTCCAAATAATTGCTTGCCTACAATTTTTTTTTTTTTTTTTGGCGAGGTGGTGGCAGGGGGTGAGGATACTAGGGATGGAACACAGGGGCCCTCTACCTCCAGTCTATACACCCAGGCCTATTTTATATTTTATTTTAAAACAGAGTCTCACTAAGCTGCTATGGCTGGCCAGGAACCTGCAATTCTCCAGTCCCAGCATCCCAAGTACTGGGATTACAAGCGTGTGCTACTATGCCAGCCTGCCAAACTCTAAATGAACAGGAAGCAGGGTACCACAGAAAGCTAACTGTTCCTTTATAAGCCTCACTGATAAATTCACACTCTTTCCTTTATTCCTTAATTTCCTATTTATTTGAGAAAATGTTTTACATAAATGCTCACTTTTAACTGACTAGTAGAACCCTAAAGGATTCCTCTTCTGATGAGCTAATTTGAAGATAAATGTTTGCCCTCACTCTGTCCCTTACCAGCAAAGTAATCCCACACAAGTTTTCTAATTATTTAAGACAAAGACAAGTTATCTCATATGCAAAATGAAGACAGTAATACCCTTTCCACAGGTCACTGTGGAAACTGAGAAATTGTGTAAAATAGATTCTGTAGGTAGACGCCCACAGAATAGTAGCTGCCTTTACCGTACACGTTTTTTTGTTTTGTTTTGTTTTTTTGTTGTTGCTTTGTTTTGTTGGTACTGGGGATGGAACCCCGAGGCATTCTACCTCCAAGCTACACACTCAGCCCTATTTTTTTATTCATTTTTTGAAACAGGGTCTCACAAAGTTGTGGAGGGCCTCACTAGGTAGCTGAGGCTGGTCGCGAACCCGGATCCTCCGGCCTCAGCCTCACAAATGCTGGATTACAAGCATGCGCCATCACACCCAGTACTTGCCTACAGTTTCTAACCGGTGCTTTCTGTTGTATAAAATGATCAATGTGCTGTTCTGTATATAACTGTAATATAAAAACTATAATCTAAAACTCAAGAAATTTTCCTATAATTTTAGCAAAATGCTGTTTATCTATTTTTCTTAAATAGATAAACCTTCTTAAATAAACATGTCTTTGTCTTTGATAAAATAAATATCACATTGACAAAATTGTATATATTCAAGGCATACAATGTGATGAATTGGTATGTGTATACATTGTGCAATGATTACCACATTCAAATTAATTAATATATCCATCACCACTCCTAGTACCATTGCATGTGTGTGTGTGCGGGGGGTGGGGGGGAGAGGGTAAGACGCTTATAATCTGCAGTCATCAATTTTCAAGAAAACAATACAGTATTATTAACCATAGTCACTATACATTAATTAGTTCTGAAGAAATTAATCATGTTATAACTGAAAGTTTGTGTCCTTTGACCAATATTTCCCAAGTCTTTCACCATCACCCTGAACACTGGCAAACACTGCTTTACTCTGTGCTTTTGTGATTATAGTTCTATCGGATACCAGGTATAAGTGAGATCATACTGTATTTGTTTTCTGTATCTGGCTTATTTCACTTAGCATAACTTCCTTCAGGTTCATCTATGCTGCCACAAATGGCAGGTTTTCCTTCTTTTTATGGCTCAATTACGTTCCTTTCTGTGTATCTCACCTTTTCTTTATCCACTCATTAGTCAACAGACATCAGTTGGTTTCCAAATCTCAGCTGTGTGAATAATGCTGTAGTGAATATGATGGCAGATATCTCTTTGAGATACTGATTTCACTAGAGGAAATGAAGGTAATATATGATTTGGAATGAAAATTACTGGAATGGAATCATGAATGGAACCAACATTATAACAGTGTGACCTCAGACAAATTACATTACCTCACCATTTCCTTATCTTCAGCTTAGGGATAATAACCTGCCCCATATGATCATCAGAAAAAAGAACACCTGATAAAGTGCTTTGCAAAATGAGGTACTATACACATTTTAGTCATTATTACATTTCTTTCAAGTTATACTTTTTTTACAGGTGCTGGTGGAACTTCACTGATTGTGCTCAGCAGACACTTCTATCACCTACCAGAGTCTTAGAAATAATAACACTAGGACTAGTAAGTAAGGAGGTAGTGATGTGCATTTTTCCTACTTATTAAAATGCTGTTCTCAGTTGTTTTCCACGGTGCAGTCCTTGTGCTAATATTCAAGAATATGTTAATTTGTCCTAATATGTCAGCATCAATATTGCATTTATTTTTGAGATTTCATGTAAATAAAATAATTTACTAATTATATTGATAATAAAAGGATGACTTCTGATTTTCTGGCTTTTTTTTCCCCAGTCTAACTGCTTTGCTTTAACTGATTTTCAACACACACACACACACATCTATATTAATTTAAGACTAGTGCAAAAGGGAACAATTCTGTACTTTAAATAGATTAGTGATGACTACAACTCAGCAAGATTGGAAATCCTGTGTCAAGTGTGGGATAGTTGGCAGGATTCAATTATTTAACACTTTCTTGGAAAGAAAGTTCATTTCACAGTCAAGGTGGTTGGACCTGGCTTCAAGGCAAAAGTTATGCTTGGCAACCATTTTGCTCACAGAAATGCACAATGTCAAAAATTTGCCTTACTCAACATGAGAAAAAGTTCTGTGAGATTAACATTGCATTTTATTTTTGGTAACTTTCTCTTTATACCCTTCCTCATTGCTTCTTCATGAATGAGACAATCAATTTGTTATTTAATCTGGTTTTCTTAGTTTTAAGTGGTTTCTATGAAAAGGTTAAATATTTCAAATGAATGTTAATTTCCTTGCTTTTTGGACTTTATGTTCACTTTTTATGTTTCAGACATTGCAATTTTGGTAGGAATTAAAACCTGAGAGGTGATAGTAGGTTTTGAATTTAGAAAACTCCAGGTAAATATAGTTTTTAACTTTAAAATGAAAAGAGTAGGTTATTGACTCAATCTATTAAAATGTAGATGAAAGGCCTAATTTTAATTTTTATATAAATTATACCATATGATATGTGACTTATATTGGTTTAAAGGTAGAAAGATAACCTTTTAATAACATAATCTAGAATATTGACCATGTTCTAAATCTTTTTCCCTTAATGAATATCAACTCAGCCCTCTGCCTCTCATGTATTCTGTGTGTGTGTGTGTGTGTGTGTGTGTGTGTGTGTGTGTGTGTACATACAATGTCATGTCCTATTTATGGAATAAATTTACATTTATATTCAATTCAAATGAGATAAAAAGTGAAAAAACTTGCAATATCTTCCAATAAGCACGAGAAGCTCTAAAATTGTATATAGTGATCAGATTTTAAATTATATATGCAGATTATATATGTATATATGTAGATACACACATTGGTTTCAATGTATTATAAGATATTCTCTCTCTCCTTCTTAATTCATATTTTGAAACTGGGACTCACTAGGATGCTGAGAGTCTTGCTACTTGCTAAGGCTGGTCTCAAACCTGAGATCCTCCTGTCTTAGCCTCTGACATACTGCAATTACAGGCATACACTATCATGCCTGGCTTGTAATATTTCCTTTTTATTGTAATAACATTCAACTTGCTATTATCAAAATGCTCAAAATATTCTTGCTATTTTCTTTAAATCTCTATCGGGAACCCCAGGCTGAACCCTCAACCATGAGGCCCCAATAAAGACACTGCCTGAATGTTGCTGATTCAAACCTCTCTTTTTTTTTTTTTTTTTTTTTTTTTGCAGTACTGGGTTTTGAACTCAGGGGCATTCTACCTCCGAGCTACACCCCCAGCCCTATTTTTTATTTTTTTATTTTGAAACCGAGTCTCACTAAGTTGCGGAGTGCCTCACTAGGTAGCTGAGGCTGGCCGCGAACCCGGATCCTCCGGTCTCAGCCTCCCGAATGATGGGATTACAAGTGTGCGCCACCACGCCCGGCAAACCTCTCTTTATTATACCTTTCTCTCTGGGATCGAGGGCACTACACAAGCAGTAGTAAACACAGCACAGAAGCCGTCTCTCCAAATAGTGCCTTTCCAACAGACTCCCAATAACCCCTCTCTCCAGCAATCCACCTTCCACTAGCAACCAACAACCCTTCCTCCCAGAACTTCTCCAGCAACCCACTCCAGCAACAACCCAGTCAGCTTCTCCCCAGCAACTCCTCTCTTGGGCGAGAGGTGGAGGCTCTTAAAGCCACACAGGGCCTAAGCCATGAGGCGTCTCATACAGCTCTCACCTGGGCCAGCCAAGAGCCGGGTGTGCTGGTGCATGCGCTCTGGCATGGCAGCCCTAGAATGATACCACCTGCAGCCACTTCTGGCACTCTGCCAGGCGCCATCTAGAGGCGGGATCTTTCTGGCCGGGCTAGGCCCCCGACAAATCTCCATAAAGTATATGCCATATTATTTGTTCTCTGATTCAGATAATTTATTTATACTGGTCTGGAAAAACTCAAAAGACTGTTGGGGAATGAGGCAAAAACCTACTGATGCTTATATCACTCTATAATGAGAATGCACAAAACTTTTGGAAATAAGTACTTGGTCTGACAAGCACACACTGATCCAGATCAGTACACACACCTGGAATAGTAAATGAGTCAATTTCTACTTTCTAGCAGTGTACAACATATCTAAAGCCTCATCATCAGTGGAGAGAGAATATTAGAGGAAGATCATTCCTCCTTTATCCCCAAATGATAAATGGTTTATACAAGAATGTTAATGTGTAGGACTTTTCTTTTCAGGTGGTGATAATTGGGGAAGAAAAAAGAAATGTAAGTCTATTTAGTAATAGGAACCACATTCCACAGCAAAGTAATTGCATATAATTATCCCTTTCCTTTCAGTTTCCAAATTTGATTTTATGTAAATCAGGTGATTCTCACAATAGTAGTCAAAGAATCTTCTTTAATATTCTTTCTACAATAGTATACCCAGTATGCAGACATTATATATATATATATATAGTATATTATATATTCATATATTTGTGTATATGACTTAAACTTCGATGTTTAATCTCTTCTTTTTTAGCTAGCAGCTGTGACTTGGACAGCTTTAAAAAAATTTCTTGAGCTCAATGGACACTTGTATATCAAAGATAATTATAATGTCCAAAATGACATTTCAAATAAGAGGTAATTTAGAATTGGTTTGAAGGACACATTTTATTACTAACTTCTAGTATAAGACAGGCTTTCAGAAATATTTCTGGGTTTGTTGAAACCTTACTTCTCAGCTTCCCAGAAGAGAACTGCTCTCAAGCATTCTGACGGCATGTCTGATTATAAGTTAACTTCTACCAGTTACATCATATCTCTGAGTATTGGTTCAGAAAATATGATTATTTACTCACGTAGATAAAGATGCCTGTCTAATACTGAAGAAATATCTGGAATCTGAGAATGTAGGCTGACCTCTTCTGTACCCAAAGTTGTTACTATTTTTTTCTCAGGGTCAATCCAGGCTCAACTGGGCAGAAATTTCCAAGTTGTTGGTATTCACATTTCTAGGTAAAAGTACTTGCTTGCTTATGTAGAAATTACATTTAAGCATACATAGTTTTTAATTACACCTTTATTGAGGTATAATTCATATACTGCAAATTTTTCCTTTTTAAAGTAAAAAAGTAGCTTTTAGTCTATTTGCAAAGTTTATGATCATTACTACTATCTAATTACAGAACAATTATATCACTCTATCACGCCTCAAAGAAATTTCATAGCTATCATGAGTCCCTCCCTGTCCCTCCTTCAATCCAGGTTCTTGTTAATCACTAATCTACTTTCTCTCTCCATGGATTAACCTATTCTGGATATTACATACGAATAGAAACATATAATTGTGGTCATTTGTGCTTGGCTTCTTTTACTTAGTGTTAAGATTCTTCTATATCTTCTATATCTTAGCAACCTTATTAAGAAATAAGGTTTTTTGAGTTATTCTCAGAATGAATACTTCATTTCTCTTTAGTGGTTGAATAATATTCCACCACATGAATATTGGGTATATTATAAGAGCTGGGGATGTGGCTCAGTGATAGAGTGCTTGCCTAGCATGTGTGAAGCCCTGGGTTTGATTCCCAAGACTGCAAAAACAAAAACAACAGGGCTATTATAAGTAATGCTACCATGAACATTTGTTTACATTGTTTTGTATAACATATGTTTTCAATTGTCTTAGATATCCACTTAGGAGTGGAATTGCTGGGTCATAGGGTAACACTATGTTTACACTGGAGGGGAGCTGGTAAATTCCAAAGCTGCTGCAATCTTTTTTGGGCTTTTAATCCCAGGGCATTCTACCACTGAGCTATACCCCTAGATCTATTTCATTTTTCAGTTTGAAACAGAGTCTCACTAAATTGCTTATGGTATCACTAAGTTACTGAGGCTCGCCTCAAACCTTCAATCCTCCTGTCTCTGCCTCCCAAGTACTGGGATTACAAACATGCCAAGACTGGCTGTTGCTGCAATCTTTTACATTTCCATTAACAACACATGAGAAGATTATATATATATAATATATATATGTATATATATATTAGTAATATATTGAAGTATTAAGATGAAAATATTCTTTATGTCATAAAAACTTAGTTTTGTTTTTTAAATCTGGATGATAGTTAATTATTAGTATATTATGTTTTCCAGAAAAAGTTATAAGCTTGTTATAATTAGTCTACAAAACAAAACATTTCCCCTCTGAGTTCAGATTATAGAAAGGACATAAACACAATGTAATTAAATTTCCAAATGGTAAATCTCTACTGGACCAAATTGATACAAATAACCACATTCAGTATGTACTTTTTGATTAAGAAATAAGGTTTTGGGAGTTAGAATGAGTGATTCCAGGAGAGACTCTAGAGATGATAAATTTCCAAAATAATTAGAAAATAAGTTTAAGTGGATATACTTGCAAAAGTTAATGGAGGTTTATATCTGAAACTATTCTTTTTTGCTTGATGTATAGTATTAAAATTAACAATGACAACAAAAAACAAAATTAAAGTTGCTTCAAATGGGGAACAAATTAATGTTACATCTCTGCACAGCTTCATACAGAACAGTCCTCACAACAGAGAAAGGTCACTGTATAAACAGATGGGATAATCTCTAAAACAGATTTTATGAGAAGTAGGGAAGAGGCTGCTTAGTATAAAATCTTTATATGTAAAATGGTAATTGAATATATATGTGCAGTTAGTTCCAGTGACTCTTCATGGCCAAATCACTGGATGTTGTAAAGAACAATTGCCCTTGAAGACAAGGACAAAGGAGAATGAGGGAGAAGAGATTTTTCACTTTTCATTTTGTAGTTTGTGGGTAGAGTTTTGAGTTTTTCTAATCATATGCACATTTCTTTTATTTTTCCCCAAACAAATATAAATACGGTTATCTGAGTAATCAAATTACTTTTCTCAATAATAAAGGAGGTTGTACTTAAAATAAAGATCAATATGCAGAAAAACAAAAACAGAAACAAACAACTACAATAAAAAACATGATGGAAGACTGACACAAAGCTGATATCATCATCAAGGAAGGTAGACATGAAAAGATAAGGTAATCAGGCTCTGCTGTATATAACTACACATGGTGCTATCTAATAAACTAAAAGAACTGAAGGACCTGGTTATGGTAAAGTTCAAGGAATATTTGGGAGTTGAAGTTCCTTTTGGAGTTGCCTTGCATCCTCAAAACCTGGCCTGCATCCTGCTTTGCTTTGTGTCTCAATTGCCTGTGGCTAATATCCAGGGGGTGATTTAGAAATCATGCAACCTAATTCAACTCAGGCAGAGCTAGGTTCCTGCTACGCAAGGTTTTTAATTCTCCCTGAGGGTTTTCAAATGGAAGGCCTGAGAGAGGAAAATGGCACTCTAATGGAGGATTCTGTGCCAGGAAATCGTGTTCCCCTGCTGTCCCGTAGTTAATCCAACTCTCAGCATTTGTTATTCAGTGTACCTGTTGGCCTATTTGATGCAGTGCCCAACACATTTAATCCAGAGTTCATAGGAAAGACTGAAATAACTATTCTGTCTGTCGATGGGTGCTCTGGAAACTCACCCGGAACTCTAGGTAGACCAGAATTCCGAGCGTGTTCTGGAAGGAATTGAAGGAACTAAAAGTGTTATAGGTTTATGATGGTGGGTCAGGGGAAATTGGGAGCAAATAATAATTCAGGTAAGTTTCATTTCTGTACAGTATGACACTTTCACCAGGAAACATTTATTCCCTACCCTTTGTTGTCTGACTGTACAAACTCAGTGGTGCTAATAGATAGGGGCAGTGATGCCTGGAGCGATTTTGCACCGCCTCTCTCTCCTGGGGACATTTGGCCATGTCTGGTGATGATTTGGACTGTATTACAAGCAGGTGCTACTGGCATCTAGTACACAGAGGCCAGAAAATCTGCTAACTAAAACCTTACAATACACCAATAGCCTTGCCACTAGAAAGAATTGTCCTGTTTGAAATGTCAACAGTGTCGCAGTTGAGAGAAATAGGAAGTGGAGATTTGCACATTCAAAGAGTCTTATGAAAACTTTGCCTGAATCGTTTCTAGGAAATCTCTCACTCAATTCCAGATCTCACCTATTTTTTTCCCCAAAGAGTCTTCTTTAGGGTGTAATCTCACTAGTCATATCTTGGTAACTCTGAGAAATGTGTATGTATATGTGTGTGTGTGTGTGTGTATTTCTTTCTTTTATTTTATTTTATTTTTTACTGTGCTAGTGTTGCTATAAACTCACGGGATCTCTGGACTATGACCTGTGTTCACTCAGGACTTCAAAGGGAATCGATTATGCTTTCTAAATCCACCACACAAGAGAACAGCAGGGGAGGATGTGACAGTTTATCTCGATGTAATACTTCAGAATCGAAAATACTTTTCTCTATTACCTCTAGCTCAGCTAGTTTCTGTTTCAATCTCTTCTACCTCTGTCTTCCCCATCATGATATTTCCTCCTTTTTCCTTCTGATTTTATCTTTCCTATTACCTTTACCTCTTCTTATTTCTGCATGCATTTTTTTTTCATCTTACATGTTTTCTTTGTCTTCTGTGTTAACCCTCAATCCATGTATGCCTTTCCTTGGGTCTCTCTCCTCCCTCCCCTTTCTCATTCTTTCTATCCTTTCTTTTCTTCTTTAGTTTTTTATTTTCTTTCACATAGTAACAAAACTGAAGCATGAACTAAGGGTCTGTAGTGTCTATTGCATATTCTTCTTATTAAGACATTAATCTGTGCTCCTTTAAGATCTTTAATAAGTCTCATAAACATCACTGCGCCTCATTGCCTCCAGTGTGCACCTTGTATACCATATGCAGGTGTACACATTGCTATATAAACAGTTATTGAATTGCATTACATGTAGTTCTTGTGCTGATTTACAGATCCTGACCCCAATTCATGTGTTAATTTAAACACACAGACTCTCACCCACATAGGCACACATGCCACTCCCCCACACACTGAGATACTAAAGAAGTGTGTCAACAATGGCACTGTTCAGCCCTGATCAGATTTAATGATGAAATTACTATGTGAAGAAAATCCCTTTACTGCCTCAATTTACAGCAGGGACTGGCTAGGTATTTCTTCTATGTGTAGGGCCATTATTGACTGTGATTTCTTGAGCATGACTCAGCTGTGATCTCAGACTTACTCCTGCCAAACCTCCTTTTTCTCAAATAGGTTCTGAATGGTTACAATGCCCCCAAATTTAAACTGTGGTTAAAGCTTTGAGTTTAAGTTCACTTTCACCCTGGTAGGAAAGGTAAACACTGCCCAGAAGGTGATGTTCTGGGTAGATGTGAACCTCTCAAACCTCCTAGCTTCAATGCAGCTGCTCTGAAGCAAGGGGAGAATCCTCCAGATTGTGCACTGCTCTGGGAGTGTATCTGTGCTTCTGCATCGAGAGCTGTTTTTGATCTGGTATTACTTTAAAATGCATAATGTTTGTAGTAGGTCATGCTTTGAATATGAGTTTAAAAATCAAATACTGTTGCACTCTTTAATTATCCTGATGTACTGTAAACCTCAGCACCTTGAACAGAGATGATTTTGGAGGTGACTGTGACAGCTGTAGAGATGTCACGTGGAAATCATCCATGAAGGCATAGGTGTAATTCAACCCTAGCTTTAGAAGCACTAAAATATGTCATGGCTCTCAGGTTGCTAGGTGGTTAAACTTACTAGGGTTAGAACATCTAAAAATAAGTGGGGGGAAATGCCACATAGGGATGACCTTTTGAAAGAAACGTTCGTGTCTGAGACCTGAAGTAACTGACAGAGCAAAGGAGCCATAGGGGTCTGACAAGAAAGCATTAAAAGGCATCCCTGCTGGATGAGGAACAGCTTTCATTTTTTTTTTCATTGCTAATTGATGACTTTCACTATTGTTTTAAAAAAAGATATCTTCTTATGGCCACAGAATTTAAAGGGCTGCTATTCATGTGTGGACAGAATCTGACAGCAAGTATATTCAGAACACAAGGCACATTAGGAAGATAACGGAGCTGCTCTCTTTTAAATCTATATCTTACCTGCCAATTTCACTTTATGAGAATATGCAATCTATTCTTTGCTATAGTTCTTTTTTGAAACTTTACTTCATACATTTTTGAGCCTGAACTAAATGTTCTACATTATAAAGCTTCTTGTCTCTCCTCCCTCCCACCCTAGCCCCCCTTTGGAACACTAATGGCAGTTTTTGTTCCACTTTAGATAATGAGCAGGATGGGCTGCAGGTTTCAAGAGGATTCGTGCTATCGGTTGACAAAAACAATGAAAGGGGACCTGGATTTGTTCCCTGTTTCCTTTTAACTGTTTCCTGAAAAGGGTATCCTCTAGCCATTAATTTATCTCAGAGAGAAATGAGCAGCAGTTCCTAGTTAGTGGGGTTAAGACATATTAAATAATATTATTTTAAAGGAAATAATTTTTCCCTTTTCATGGATAAAAAATAAAATGGCAGTTTAGGTGTAAGTCTGGATTAATGCTTCAGAATACTGGATTCTCTGACCAAATTAGAAACAATACAGACCACTGATGTGGCAGGCACTAGTAATATATGCATACTTCTTGGAGCAGGCCAGGCAGACAGGCCAAGAAGCCCTTATTCGCCTTCTGGATCTTCTGTCCATCACCAGTCTGAAATGAGCAAAAGCATTTCTTAAAAATTTCTGACCTTACTCAGTATTGAAAAGGGATGGAGAAAGGGTTCTATCCCTACCCTTCGTAAGAACTCTTGGAAGGCAGGCTTCTCTCTTCCCAGAAGGCTATTGATCTACCAGCCTGCCAGGTATTCCATTTTTTAAAATGTCATCTCTAATGTAACTCAGCATTTTACACCGTTAATTGCTTGAGCAAAAATGTTATTTTGCGAATTAAAAATACAGAAAAATACAAATAAAATAATCATAATTTGTATTCCTGATATCCAATAACAACCTGCCATTTTAAGAGAAAATTTTATTTATTTATTTTTTTACAAACATGATGTAGGCTTTTTATAGTGAAATGTAAAATTATGGAAAAAGAAATAAGAAACCAAGAAAAAACTTTAGCAAATATTTCTTTTAAAGAATAAACCTCCAAAGGGATGTCTCCTCAGCGTGATCAAGCCATTGATAGGATCAGCTTTTTGGATTAGGCCAAAGAGGCGTGATCAAGATGACCTCTACGCTGATTAGCCCTACAAGAAGACACTCCCCTCTCTCTGCCCTATATAACACCTTGCCCCTCATGTAATAAATGGATGAGTTCTCCGAAAAAAAAAAAAAAAAGAATAAACCTCCAGGTGTGGTGGTGCATGCCTATGATCCCAGTATTTGGAAGGCTCAGACAGGAGGATCACAGGCTTGAAACCAGCTTCATCAATTTAGCAAGCCCACATTTCAACAATATGTTCGTAGGTTTAAACAATTGAATCTCTGCCTTAAAAGAGGAGAATTTAAGATTTTGACATATTTCTCAGCTTTTTTACCCTATGCCCTTGCTCTTTTTACTTATAAAATTGACTTTAACTTCCTAGAATTATAAAATTCACATACAGTTTCTTAGCCATAGTACTGTTGGTTGTTTGTCAATTTTATATCTAAATGGGTCAACTTCATGCACGTGAAGGTTTTTGTTTGTTTCCATTGTTCTGTCTGTCATTCAGAGTAATGCCTGGAATATAATAGGCACTCAGTATTTATCAAATGGAATTTTATTTATCTCAATAGTATTTACTGAGTTGAATAAACACTTTTATAGAATTAATTCAGTATTCATTTCTATGCCTATTAATTTAGTTCCTCTATTTCTAAAGTGTGTATATTAATTCAAATCTAAATTGGCTTGAATTTTATCATTTTTTTCCAAACAAGGGCTTAGGGTAGCGTATTTCTGGAGTAATTAAATAGTATCTTGTGTGGGTATAATGTGAGTATAATGGGTTAAAGTTTCTGCCCTTAGAACTTGGTAGAATTCCATCTAATTTGGTCTCTTTTTTAATATTTATGTGAAACTTGAATCCAGGCTGATTTCTTCTGTATTTTGTATGTGTTGCTAAATATTCTAATTTGATGTGTATTTAAAAGGATCTCTATTTTGCAAATTTTCTACCTTTTTATTAGGACCATAAATGTATTAATCATAGTTATTTTAAATTCCCTGTCTGATAGTTTTAAAATTGGTATCATATCTGGGTCTAGCTGTCCTGATTCTTTTGGCTTTTGGGATGTTTTGTTCTGTTTTGCCTTTTCTTAAGTCTAGCCTTATTTGTTGATATTGGCCATCTTATATGGGACAATAAGGACTATAGAGGCAAATAGTGTTTACCTCTAAAACTGGATACATCTTTCTTTCTGGAGACCTTTGGTTTGAGTGTTTGACTACTTTAGTTTGGAGTCCTGTTTGACTAAAAATACTTATTGTGTTAGTCAGATTTCTGTTGCTGTGACAAATACTGACAAAATCCATTTAAAGAAGAAAAGATCTATTTTGACTCATAGTTTCAGTCCATGGTCAGCTTGCTCCATCGCTTTGGGCCTGATGCTAGGCAGAGCATCATGGTGGAATGACATGGCAAAGGAAAGTTACTCAATTTATGGTAGCCAGGAAGTAGATAGAGAAAGACAGGGGAGGGGGGGCCGGGAAACATTTAGTCCTCAAGACCACAACTCCAATGACCCATTCCCTTCAACTAGGTCACACTTCCCACAGTTTCTACTACCTCCCAATAGTCCATTCAGCTCTGAACTCATTAATGGATTAATCCATTGATGAGGTTTGAGACCTCATCCAATCACTTCCCCCCATCCCACCTCTGAACATTGCTGCATTGGGGACCAAGCCTTCAACACATAAACTTTGGGGGACCCTCCAAACTCAAACTATAACGGTTGTTGTTTTACTTATCACTGTAAGAATGCATCAAATATCTCTAGTAAAGTTAGTGTTTAGGATGAGAGCTGATATGCCAGAAATTTTCTGTTAGTGTTTGCTTCACCCTGAACTTCCAATCATTCCTTTGTGCTACATCTCTGGTAGGACTTGTCACCTATCTCTAAGCTTTTGGTGTGGTATTTCATTCTTTGTTTTTTTAAAAATTTAATTAGTTTATGTAGTATTGATCATTGAACCCAGGGCCTCACACATGTTCTCTATTGCTGAGCTACATCCCCAGACCCCTCTATTTTGAGGCAAGGTCTCCTTAAGTTGTCCAGGTTGGCCTCAAACTTGTGACCTGTGGCGTGGTGGCTTCAGTCTCCTCTCCCTGGTATGCGAGATTACAGGTGTGTGTCACCGAACCAGACTGTGGCATTGCATTGCTATTAGTCTGTTAGAAAGTTGCATTTTTACTATTCCAATTAACCTTTAGTCTCAGGCAGGCCCTGTATTCCTGGGTGTCAGTGTGTGGCCTTTTCAGTGTTCCTGTTTTTCCTTCAGCTATAGTTCTGGGCCCAGCATGTATTCCTGCTCCTCCCTAAAGACAGATTTTTTTCCTCTTCCTTTCTGCAGCTGCAGTATTTTTACTGGTACACTAAGAATTAAGATTGTATTACCTTTCCCCTACAAATTAATGGGCTGCCTCAGAGAGATGGTGTAAAAAAAGGCTTCCAGTAGAGATTTTCATCCCTTCTGGAACAACTGCTCTTCTCCTCCTCTAGACTACAGCATGGACACTTCAGTACTCTCAGCAAGTGGAGATCAGGGAGCAAAAGTCAGTAAGCAAGTTGTAACACCCCTTGTATCTTTAGCCCCATGGGTCCAGACACTCTCCAAGCAACCTACATTTACCTTCACCAATTTAACTGTTCTAGTTGAATTCTTTTCTCTGGTACCTGGCTGTGCTGGCTTCAGATGAGGGTGTATTCTCATGCTGTCAAGTCACACAAGCGCCTGCCTATTTGTAATTCTGCATCACCTTTCCTCAACCTTCACATCTGAAACCAGATCCTTTATGTCTAAAAAAATATATGTTTTTAATATTTGAAGTTCTTCTGTTTAATACAATATGTCTTGGTGTGATCATTCTATGTTGAATTTTCCTATATGCTTTTTTTTTTTTTTTTGGTACTGGAGGTAGAACCCTGGGGCATTCTACCTCTGAGCTACAGCCCCAGCCATATTTTTTTATTCTTTATTTTGAAACAGGCTCTCACTAAGTTGCGGAAGGCCTCACTAAGCAGCTGAGGCTGGCTGTGAACCCGGATCTTCCAGTCTCGACCTCCCAAATGCGGGGATTACAAGCATGCACCACCACGCCCGGCTCCTATATGCTTTTTTAATATGTGGGTTTTTTTTCTTTTTTCCCCAGAGAAATTTTCTTAAACCACATTTTTTTTTTACTATAGGGACAACAAGTAATATAATAGGATATCTTTGTCTGTTTTTTAAAAATGTCATTAATTTCTCCCTAAATTCCTGAAATTCAATTTATTTTACATCTGCATTTATTTTGATGAGAATAAACACATCAAATTATATTTCTCAGTTTTTCTAGCTCTAAAGATTTCTATTTGGCTTCTTTCTTTGTTGTAATCTAACTTCCTTGTTAGTTTAGGCCGGTGATTCAGTTCACTTGAACAAAATACCATGAACTGGGTAACATATAAAACAGGAATCTATTTGAATCTATTTCTTACAGTTCTAGAGTCTGGAAAGTCCAAGATAAACAGAATGAGTGTCTGGTGAGTTTCTGCTTACTGGTTCATGGACAGCCATCTTTTCTTTGTTTCTTCCTATCATGGAAAGGAGCCAGGAAACCCTGTGTGGCCTCTTTAAAAAAAAAAAAATACTAATCCCATTCATAGGGCTCCACATTTATGATCTCATCATTTCCCAAAGGCCCCAACTTTTAATACTCTCACATGGGTAATTAACTTCATTTTATGAATTTTGGGGAGATGTAAACATTTGGACAATAGCAGATGATTTTAATATTCAGTTTTCTTTCTTAATTCACCTTTTTGTTTCTTATTCTTTCATTTCATTATCTAACAAGTTTTATTTTTTCCTAAATCAATGTGTTGCTTTTATATAACATGGAGAAGTTATGAAGAAATACCTTCTTTATAAAATCTATTCTTTTCTAGTTTAGTTTTTTCACCTTGTTTTACTTTTTTTTCTCTATGCTTTTATTTATTTATTTATTTATTTATTTATTTATTTATTTATTTATTTAATTTTTTTTCGGTACTGGGGATTAAACTCAGAGGCGTTATACCTCCGAGCTATACCCCCAGTCCTATTTTTTATTCTTTATTTTGAAACCGGGTCTCACTAAGTTGCAGAGTGCCTCACTAGGTAGCTGAGGCTGGCCAGGAACCCGGACCTTCCAGTCTCAACCTACTAAATGCTGGGATTACAAGCGTGCGCCACCATGCCTGGCTTCTCTCTGCTTTTATATTTAATGCATTGCCAGGCATGTTTCACACATCTGTAATCCCAATATTTGGGAGGCTGACACAGGAGGATCACAGGTTTCCTGCCAGCCTCAGCATACTTAGCAAGACCCTCTGCAAAATAAAAAATAAAATGGGGCTGGGAGTGTAGCTCAGAAATAGACTACCCCTGGATTCAATTCCCAGTGCCACAAAATAAAAATAAAAATGTATATAATACACTTCTATAGTGCACTGTCAAGCTCTGTTCAGAATCCAGAGACAATCCATATCTGCTTTCTTGTGAACATAACCTACTTGTGTATTTTACAGGACATCAAAACTTTCCAGAAACTTTACTTACCTTCTTCTTCTATGCCACTATAAATATTCAAGGCTTGTGGTCACACATTTTATTTGTCCTATGATATATATCATAGGAAATATTCTATTTAGTGTTTCCTGGTTAAGAGTGGACTAATTATTGTCCACTTTCACAATAAAAAAATAGGGCCTTCTTGATTTTCCCTTTTATCTTTGAGATTTTTGCTATTATTTAGGCAAGAGGTCTTAGGGCCAGATGTTAGGCAGTGGTTGTCTGGATGTACAAGAAAAGATAACTTGGGGAAAGACGTTCTACTTATTTGCTATATAACTTTTTAGTCAGAAATTTTAAATACCCAAAGCTTTATTTTCCTTATTTTAAAATGGATATAAAATTAGCCTATTTTTCATGTTAAGATGAAATTTAATTTGGTGATAATCTGGATTTTCATGACTTAGTCTTTATGTCCTTTTTATGAAGACTCATATATACTAAAGTGCTTGATAAGGAATAGTCATTATGATTATACATTTCAAATTGATTGATACACTAAAAGTCACAAAGAGGATAAGTCGTAGATATGGAATTTGAAACTAGGTCAGCTAGGTTTCCACATCAAACTTACTTTTCTTATTTTGCCACAGGAGTAAGAGGAATGCCAGCAATAGGTCAATGTATTGCTGGTTTGGATGTACAGAGCACGTTTTCTTTTCCACAAAGCAAAGGATGATTCTGTCACCTGAACTTTTAGATCTTTTGGTCAAAATATATGAGTTTTCCTTGATTTTCCCTGAGTCTTGGCAACCCACTCTATGATGGTTTGCTCAGAACCTATTCCTCTCATCTACAATAGATTGATAAATCAGGCAGGCTTAGGCTTGTGGTCATAAATTTCATTTGTCCCACTTGGATTCATGGGCAGACCATCAAATGTACAGTGATTTCATGCCCAAAAAGGCTCAAGAATCATAGATCAGTTGGCAGACAGACTGTGAAACATGCAATGTTTATGATGATCTATGTTGTACAATCATATCAGATAGATTGCATATATAATGCTCATCAGTGTGGAGTCATCTGGGGAAGCATCTGTTGAAATTTGTTTGCCAGCTTGAGGAAAAGATATTGCCAAAAGGTTGGCAGAGGCATTTATGTTCTTATTGTGTGAAGCAAATTTATACTTCTTACTGTGACTCCTGGAGTGAAAGTGAAGCTTCACCCACCTCCCCACAGAAGGAACCACGGGCCACACCCACCACTCTCCTCTCCAATGAAGATGGGCCATATGCCACAGGATCCTCAAGGGGTTTGACGGCAGAGAGATTTGTTCTAATAGATTCATTTCCTTTAATGCAAAAACACAGCTGGAAAATATTCTTCTTAAGCAATAAGAGCATCAAAGTGTGCATATTACATGTACTCCCGAAGACATGAGTCTACAGCTGTGGTACTTGCAGTGAATTTTTTTAGGGGAACACACAAATCTATGGATAAAATGAGAAAAAGATTATGAGATAAAGCCTATGCTAGGTTTTTGCCTGCTCATCTTTCACATAAATTGCATATATACAAAATGAATTATTCATTGTGAGCGTGTATCTATGGAAATGCATTTTTAAAGAAACTTATCAAACATAAACTTTTAGGATCAGGCAAAACCATAGCTTCTTAGAAATCGCTAAGTTACACTTTCCATTTCATCTGTATAATTTGAAGAAAACCTCACATTCATGGTTTCTAGTACAAGAAAGAATGTATATATTCTCTTCTGCCTGGCTGCCTTTACCTTGAAAATCTCTTACATAATTTTGTCCACATGTATTAAGGCAGAATCCAAGGCTAGGAATTTCATCTTTGTGTTTTATGTCAATTTTTTCTCCACTTGGGAAGCACCACACACTAGAAAATACTCCTCCAACCACGTTGTAACTCAATGTAAGTAAACACCAAACTCTTTTTTTATGGGTACATGTAGTTTTGTTCATTTATTTCCAGCATGAATTCTAACAACATATTAAACCATTTATGTATTTCCTCTGTCATAATAAATGTTCTGATTGGATCAATTAATATTGATCCTCTGTACTTATCTTAGAAACTTGGTCTTTTCCTTTACTTTATAGGATATTTTAAAGCTCTCTGAGATGATTCTCCTCAACCATTTCTGATTTCTCTTCCTAGGTCAAGGAATATACTCTTGAGTCTTTCAAGATGTTCAATAAATACCTAACTCTTCTTTACCTTGAATTTTAGAGGAAACATGTTCTTTTGACCTTTGTCTTGTTAACAGAAAATAACAGTATCTCCATTCACTTTTCTGTAGTAAACAATGCTTGTGAATAGATTTTTATCAGGAAATCCATGATAAAGGTTTTTACTTCTTCTAATAGTATGAGTTTACTTCAAAACTTCTTAGTCACAGATGAATTAGGAGAATGTCCCTTCCTGATTTGTCATTGTGTTATAAATGTCTTGTCAGGAGCCAATTGCACATGGCATAATCTTGGTCTGAATTGCTCTCCCAATGCTGTAATTGCAGTCATCTTTCCGATTGCCAGCATCTAAACATAATACAAGGTGACGTCTTGTCCTAATTAGTTTCATCTCCCACTATATAGAATTTGACTTCATTTCTGGGCATTTTAGATAAAGATAGAGTATTTGGCATCATATCCCATTACAAAATCAGCTTATTTGCATATATAATCATATTTGATTCAGTTAATATTTGGTTATGTTTGGAAATCAGAAATTATATGACTGGCATATATCTGTGAAAGATTGGCATGTGTATCACATAAGTGAGAGATCTGGAGACACATTTTGCATAAGAGGCGGCTTAAATGACTGGAACATACTGGATATTCCACCTCCAGACCATCAAAACATAAATGCTTTTGGGAAATTTGGAGATCTAAAGATGCTTATTGTCCATGTGACAAAGTCAGCAGATGCCCAATAAAGACTTAGTATTTTAAAGAATTGTAACCTTCCATTTAATTTTAGAGAAATTTCAAATTACAGACCATTTAGTAGCAATTAGTGAATTATATCTTACAGCTTATTTCATGATAATTGAGTAGTTATTCTAAGAGAAGAAAATTGTTGCTAATATAAAGGTTTAACCTCTTTCTTTCCTCTGGTCATTATTGATTATTTTTATCATGCTAATATGCTTGGAAGTGCTATGAATATGATACTTTAAAAATAATGACTACAGAGGGAAATACAACAAGTGATGTGTGCATATCTGAATGTATCACTTTGAATCTTCCTTTGATATATAAGTACAATGCACTAATTAAAGTATAAAATTTTAAAATTTAAAAAATGGCTGGACTATATATATACATATATATAATAGTCATAAACTAAAAGAAATATAAAATTAATGGTCAATGGGTATGTGCTTATTCAAATTGGTTTAATCTAGGAATTTGTTAAAAAACGAAGATTTCTTTTCATTTCTACTACATAAAATTCTGGTTTAGATGGATTGCAATTTGTATTTATTGTTTTTTATATATCTATGATTTCACCAAGAATAGAAATAAATTTTACAAGCAATTGCAGGAGAATTTGAGGATTAGAACACTTAATTTTATAGCCTTTGAAGGGTATTAAAAGTCGTGATGACCCTCCTTTTCAGAAAAAAAAAAAAACACTGAAAATTAATGTTATATAGTTGTCTTGTTAATGGGCATACTAACTAGATAAAAAAAAAAAAAACTAGATGATGAATCAGCCTGAAGATTGTGGATGGTTCTGAAATCCTGGAGAAGCTCTGGGATTCCTGATGTTCTCCATATTCTCCTTACACACAAAGATTTTCTTTACCATTACATTCCACATCACTCCCTTCTTCAAACCAATATTAGCACTTAAGAGATTATTGTCTTTTCTATTCCTCAAGCAGTTAAGAGGTTGTCATTTCATAGAAGTCTCAAATATGAAACTGTGTATTTGAGACTCCCTTTGTAAAACCTCTTAAACCAACTGAAAAAAGAAAAGAAAAGAAAAAAGACAAGGAATGAATAGAGGGGTAGGTTCCTCAGAAGTTCTATGTGAAATACTTTGTGATCTAGCATATAAAATCTGATGGAGAGTTGTAATAATAAAAAGGAAAAAGAAAAATAAAAGACTAAGGACTTTGGAAATCTCCTTGAAGGTATATTTCAGAAAACTATAAACAACTCACATTAGAGAAGATTAACGCATGAGAGTTAAAGATAATAAAACCATATTCAGAAAGTTTTGCTGTAAACAGCCAGGAAGAATTATGAGTGTAACTTGAGGGGCATAAGAGCCACATGAAGATTTATTTCAAGATGAGGGATCCAGACAACAGAATATTTCAAGGCAGACAGAAGAAGTCACTGAAGTAAAAATGATGAAATATTTTGGTGAGAGGAAATGATAATTGAGTGTATATAGGAGATCCCAAAGGAACTAGCAAAGGACAAGATTTAGGAACACAGATGGAGGGGTGTATTAGACAGACTTCTTTTCATTACATGGGAATGAAACCCAATTTGAACTAGCCATGATCAAAAAGAGGGAAAGTCTATTGTTCATATAACCAAGGTGCGCTCACTTGCTCACTCCTGTGTGCTCTCTCTTCCTTTTTTTTTTTTTTTTTTTACTTCTACTGTCAGCTTTAGTCTTTGAAAATATAAAAATATAACAAACCATGATCTGCCAGCTCTTCCAGTGGCTCTTAGGCTTATATCTTTACAAATTCTCACCCTGAGTGGAAAGGCTGTATTTTGAAAAATTGCAGGTTTGAGTCAACTTAATTCAAGTGCCCTGGAACAAACGCCCAAGTTTATTCCCTGACTAGTGCAGAGACAGCACCTTCTCAGTCTCTGCAAGTGATTTGTCTGCTTTTCTAACTAAGCACCTTAGCTAGAGCAATGAAGTTAATGATTGGCTCATGTGGACCAGGTGTCCTCCCTTAGGTCTATCACCATATCCATCACAATGGCAGAGGTTCAAATGAAAATCCTTCTTAGGACAAAGGAGAAAGAGAGGAGGTGGTTGCCATAGTCTTCTCTGTTGAGGAATTCTTATGAACTGGTGGGCATGGTGATCTATGACTATTATAATCAAGGCTGATAGTTGTGAGTTTGTATGTGTTTGGCTGGAGTGATAGATTGTGTCTGTTTGGACTGGTTGTAGTCTCTGTTTAATTGTTTGAAATGCCTTTTTTAAATGCTTTTAATATTAATTCTATTTACAGAAAACTTTCTTAGAAATAAACTATGTCATCTTATTATGAAAGGAAAAAAGGAGAGAAAAGAATAGCTTGAAAAGTCATTTTTAGAAGAGACTTAAGAGTAAGTTATTAAGACAGCATTTCAAAGTTGTAGAAAAAAATAAAATGAAAGATCTCTCTACACTGGACTAGAACAGTAAATGTATTGTCAGTTATAAAATTAAAGATAAATGGCAATACTATAAATGAATACAAGAATAATAGTTGGAGGTAGCTGCTTTGAGCATTTTCCATTCTTTTAAAGATATTTTAAATGTACTTTTTTGGTGTACTGTGTTTATACATAATAATGAAGTTCAGGGTGATAGAAACATACATACACATAGCACTTAGTATGCTTCCCTCCGGATTCCACCCTGCTCCCTCTCCTTCCCTGTACATGTTATTGAGATTGGCATTGATAATTTCGTATGTGTACATAGCCTCATTTTACATTCTTGATCTCACTTAGAATGCCCAAGAACCCTTGATGTAAACATTATTTTACAGATTGAGGAACTGAGGTTTGGGAAGTCCTTTGGGTCAGGTCTCATTATGAACTGGTGGTGCCAGAACCAAACCTCTCTTCTTATCACCATATTCTTCTGCCTTTCCTAAAGTCAGAAAGAAAAAAAATGTCAATTATAATTTTCTTTCTTCATGTATCTTTTTCATTTTTTAAAACAGGCCTCTTATTCTGTTATACTTTTAGATATACAGAAAAGTTGCAGAGATGGTACAGAGAAATCTCATATACTCTTTGCTCATTTTCTCATATTTTAATATCTAATAAGATTATGCTATTTCTTTGTCAAAACCAAGAAATTAGTATTTCTACATCATTATTAGTTAAAGATTGCCAGCTTTTCCACTAAAATATTCTCTCTCTCTCTCTCTCTCTCTCTCTTTGGTCTAACATCCAACCCAAGATACAGGATCTTTCATTTTAATCCAGTTTTCCATATCTTCTTTTTCCTTTCTCAATTTTCTGGTTGTATCTTCCTTTTTCTTGCTTAATTGTCCTTTTCTATGCTTTTCCCATCATTTTGTTTTATCTGATTTTTTTTGCCAATTTAATGCAACTAAAAAAGGAAATATTTTGTCAGATACTGAACTTGTTTGGGAAACCTTATAGGTGCCTGGCAAAGAATAGTTTAACATGGAAATTTTTCTTTTTGTTGTTATCATATTACAAGAAATTGAGAAAAAAGTAGATATCAAATCTATATCAATTTAACTCCCTTTAGAACCATGAGTATATTTGTTTTTGCAGTTATTAACTGAAATCCAATTCTCCCAGAAAATAAAATGTTTTTTTAATAATACTTAGAAACTAATTTCTAGAATGTAACAGGTTTTTTAATTGGGGATTGCTATTGTATTCCATACTCTTAAATATATTAATGCCTGTGAGCTGTGATTGCCTAGATATATATTAGAGTATGTATTTTGATAGTGTGCTTTAATGATGAATTAGAACACCACAGTACCAAGATACAGTTTTTAGGCCAAAGTGATTAGCCATGAAGCTTAGATCTGGATAGTACAGTGAAGGCAGGAAACCTAGAGTATCAGCAGACAAGCATCAAAAATAAATAAATAAATAAATTGCATCTGATCAGCCTAAAGACAAAAGACTTTTTTAATGGGGAAGTTTTTATTTTATCTTATTTTATTATTTTATTTTACTGTATTGTAGTTTATCTTATTTTCAAGGCAGAAGGAGGTGCTTAAAAAGAAAGTGACTGTGAACAGTGGACAGAAATGCAAGGATGGAAATGACTCTTAGGACATGTCAGTTATAAAAGAGTACTGGAAGCCAGGTGTGGTGGCGCATGCTTGTAATCCCAGCATTTGGGAGGCTGAGACTGGAGGATCTGGGTTCACAGCCAGCTTCAGCTACCTAGTGAGGCACTCTGCAACTTAGTGAGACCCTGTTTCAAATTAAAGAATAAAAAAAAAATAGGGCTGGGGGTATAGCTCAGAGGTATAATGCCCCCCTGGGTTCAATCCCCAGTACTGCAAAAAAAAAAAAAAAAAAAAAAAGGTACTGGAGAGAGAAGAACAATTAGGTTGAGAAAAAGGAAAATTATATTCCATATTACCAAGAGTAAGAGTACTTAAAAATTTTATTGTAATTCCTATGAAAACAGAAGAGAGAAAAGTAATCCTATAAACTTTGTAAAATAAATATCATCAAATGAGGAAGAATTTTAAAGTGACGTTATTTTCCCTTAAAAATGGTGAAGGGAATCAGTTAACTCATGTGAGGTGACATACATAAGTGATGATGCAGCTCCAAAGGAGCCTCCAGGGATGTGCTATACCGTAATTAGATTGTCATCTTTCACAAAGTGGCTTCCTCGCTTGCTCACACTCTGAATCTTTTAATTCAGTTAACTTATAACTGGTTCTAAAAAAAAACAACAACAAAAAAATCCCTACATACATTGAAAACTATCCCATCCCAAGAGCTCTGCAATCTAACATGCATGAAAATTATTATGATCTTTTGTTTATTTGGTTTTATTTTTCTAAGACACTCTTTATTCTCTGTTTAAACTGATAGTGCTCACTACCACTGGTTCCAACACATGAATTAATTATGTTATAGGTTGTCCACAAGGATTTGCATCCTGTTAGTCCTAGAAGGCGGTATTCATGGGCACTTCACTTGGTCTGATGTTTGTCAAGCAATATTAGTGCAGAGCAGACAGGGAACTTTTTAATATATAAGGTGAGGGGTAAACAACAACAAGTGCCTGAGACAGAGAAAGCAAAGAAGTTTTCAGGTAGGATAAATGTTCAACATAGAAAATCAAAGTATAAGCACAATTCTGAAGAAAAAGAATAAAAACAAACAAAAAACCCTCCCACATCTGTACCTTACTTGAATTGCTATATTTATATGCAATGAGAGGACATAGAATACCACAAGACTTTTAGGGGAGTGATAGAAGCTTTTCTATCTGATCCCGATTTTTTTAATGTAATTTTAAGTGGTACCACTTGAGAAAGAGAATGTGTGGTATCCGTTGGCACATCAGAAAGGAGGTAGCTTTCATCATGCAAAAACCAGCTGCCTGTGGCCATTTTGGCTTGGTTTGCAGTTTGTAATCTGGTTAATCTTGTCCATTGGGTTGACAATCTTTGATTTTTTGGGCCAAATTCTAGTGAGAAATGACATGCTTAAGGCTACAACCAAGATATGGGTAGTAAGAATTTATACTAGAAGCTCACTTGAGCTGTGTTAAAGAAAATTTTATAGAACTTATAAAGCATTAATAACAATACAGCAGCAATCTCCTCCATCCCACCCAGGCCTGCCGTAAACCACAACATACTAGATCCTTGCTATTCAATCCACTAGTAACAGACTCACTGGGAAGTGTCTACATTCATGCCACTATAACAAAGAACCACAAAGTGAGTCTTTTAAACCAAAGTAATTTATTGTTCACTGTTCTGAGGTTAGGAGTCAGAGGTCAGGGTGCCAGCATAGTTGGATTCTGGTAAAACTCTTCTAGATTATAGACTATCAACTTCTAATTATGTCTTCATTTGGCAGAAAGAAACAGAGAGCCCTCTGGAACTCTTGTAAGGATACCAGTCCCATTCATAAGGGTTAAAATTAGGTGATTTAATTACCTCCCAAAGGCCCAACCTTCTCTTACCATCACATTTGATGTTAAAATTTCAACATAGGAATTTGTTAAGAAACACAAAGACTCAGTCCATAAGAGGGAGCTTTATGGTAATGCAGAATCTCAGGCCCCACTCCTGACTTACTGCTTCAAATTCAGCTTCTTAATAAGATCTTCAGATGATGCATCTGCACATTAACGTTTGGGAATCACTTTGGGAGAATCTTTCAAAAATTCATCTTAAGATTTATTACCCAATTTAAGAGCCCAAATTTATCTCTAGGATGAAGGCAATGCAGGTATGTCTCCTTGAGATTCCGATGTAAAACTGAATCCTTTTGTGATACTTGTAGATGTCGGTGTATGTTCTCATTACACAGAAAAGCATGCACTTGTAAAATTTGAAGACTAGAATCCTCAGTGTTCTATTCTAGTACTAAGTGCAATTATTTAGAGGTGGGCATAGGCTGATCTGTCCTCTTGCTTTAACATTTTTATACAAAGTCATGAAGGAACAAATAGCTATGGACTTAACCGAAGGAGACATAGAAGTGAAGGCAGAAATGAGAGGATAAATGAGATGCATGTTTGTTTGGGGTTTAAGAGCGAGTGTGTACATCTGAGCCACAGATTCATTGTAAAATGAGCTGACAAAGCCATTGTCCCCTCAGTGATGGCTTCCCATGAGTCACTGGTGAGTGCCTGTGTGTGGGTGGGAGGGGAAGGAGCTCTACCCAAGTAAAGAAACTTAGTGATTTTTTTCCCCTTTTGTTCTTGTTTTCTCTGAAGACAAAAATGATAAGCCTTTTTATTTTCCATCTGAGTTGAACATCTTTAGTTTTACAAGAAACAGATTTCTTAACAGTGCTTAGTAGTTTTTGAAAGAAATACTCTCTCCCTCCTCCTCAAAGATCTTCTGTTTCTATATATTTAATGTTTTTCATTTCCAAAGTCTTTTTTCATGTCGTTTTTTTTTTCTATAATAAGAGTCCATTTACTAGAAGACAGAAGCAAAGCCTCGCTCTAGTCTTCGAGTGTAAGCACTGTGGGAGGCAGTGGAAGAACTTTATATGAGAGAAAGACAAAATGAAAGTAGAAATGTAATAAGGTGATTGGAAAAACAGTGGAACGGAGAGAAATATTTAGCACTAACTGGCTGAGGAGGAAAAAAAGATTATAAAATTTGTTACATATTCACAATATAATTATTTCATATCTGAAGGTAAACGTTTGCATACCTATTTCTGCTTCTCTTTCTGACAGGCAACAGAACAGAGAAGCCTAAATTGCAGCAGGTATAGCAGAATGCCCCAGTGTTGCTCTAGTTCTTCCTCACCACCTTCTTCTGAGATAATAAGCTGGATATCACTGTGGAGGAATTTCTTGGGAAATTTTTATTGCACATTTCATTTTAACTGGGCTCAAACCTGTAATTTGGATCAGTTTCATTCTGCCATTGAAAAATGCAAGAAAACAGGGCCAAAGTGAGTAAGAATTTGTGTAGTCAGCAAACTACGTTTTGCTCAGGTCCTAACGTTTATGAAATGAAACCATTTTCTGTATCTCATCTGCCCTGGTACAGTGTCATAAATTTGGATTATATGTCAATTATCCAAATTTACTTTCCTGTGCTTTCTCCTTTGAATATGAATGTGAATTATAATTTAAAGCTTTCTTATGCACAAAACTTCCCACAACAGCTATGTTTTAACCACTGTGCTAGGTTATTTCAGACTCACCAAACATCTTCTCTTTCCAAGGTCATCTGTTTCATTACATCACTGGAAATGAAGTGGGACGTATGGTCTGTTTAATCAAATTTCACGCTCTGCTGCCTCCATCTTATGGTCTCTTTGCTAATTGATCAAGTTTTCAATTAAAGTCTTCCATCTTTGTTTTAATTCTTTGTTCAGGTTTTTATTCCATTAGATGATTTCATGAGATCTGAGCTGCTACAAATCCCTGTTATCACCCTATTTGATCTTGCCACTGTGGAGTGGCTGGGAATTGAGAAAATGCTATTCTCACTTTCTCTTTGACTTCATCCCATTTCACACAGTGAGATTTCTCCTTGGGTGGCTTTGTATACCATATGTAGAATATTTAATTTTTTTAATTTATATTTTTCAGGATGAGGATTAGTTTACTTCATGCACTATCAGGATTAAAAAAAAAATACCTCACTATGCACTTTTCAGCTGTCTTGTTCAGTAGCAATTAAGCAAATTGGAAATATAGTCTCCTAAGCAGCAGCTGAAAAATGGCTATAGTTAATAAATGGAAAGCACACGACATTCCCTTTCAGGTAGGGTGCTTCTTTGCTAGGTCTCTCTAATGAGCTGTAACATTACTTGATTACCAACCCATTTTATTGTTTCTATAGATCAGTTAAGTGCTAACACATCAAATATATGTAGCAGCACATCTCTCTGGTTATACGGATTATTCGCTTTTATACTTGATAAGGAAAGTTTTATCTCCAAAGCTTCAGTAAATCAAATCTGCCTTGAAACTCACTAATGGATAGTATATTCAAATATAATAGTTATTAAAATCAATACATGTTTTTAAAAAACAGGAAGATATATTGACAGGATCAATGTAAATAAGCTTTGTCCAGGAGGGCTTTACTCATGGTAAAATAATATTTAATTGCAAAATTTGGACTGTAACTTTAAGTCTGATACTTTGAACCCTGGGGGAGAAATTCAGACAACACCGTTTCATGGAAGACTTTCAATGCATGACAGGCTGTATTAAAGGTTTACTGTTTAGAGGTTTTACAATATGAAATTCTCAGTTTATGATAATCTGCAAATAAAGTGTGAAAGCCCATAAAATACATTTCTTTTGCCTACTTAAGATGCAAAGAACAGACACATTTTCTCACCTTGGTTACTTGCATCTTAAAGGAGAGCTGGTGCTAACATTGGACCAGCGGCTCCTGGCACTTGCTAGAAGGCATACTGTTGATTTTGCAGGTGGTAGGTTTTGGAATCTATAATGTTTTACTTTTGCAAAAATGAGAATCTAGTGATAATTTAATGAGGTTCGTTTATACTTTTATAGCTTCTTTCATTTCCTCTTTCTGCCTGATAAAAATTTTAGCTTGTTACATGGACCAAAACTGCCAAAGGGCAGCTGGGCATGGTGGCACAAACTTGTAATCCCAGTACTTGGGAGGCCAAGACAGGAGGATCATAGGTTCGTGCCAGCTTCAGCTACTTAGTGAGCCCCTCCTCAATTTAGTGAGACCCTGTTTCAAAATAAAGAATAAAAAAAAATAGGGCTGGAGGTGTAACTTGTTGGTAGAATGCCCCTGGGTTCAATCCCCAGTACTAAAAAAAAAAAAAAAAAAAAAGTCAAAGAGTAATTTTTAAAGATGAGTAGGGCTAGGATGCATGGGATATATGTTAATAACCACCACACCATAATGGAAAGTGGAAAACTAAAAACATCAACTTGCAAAATAAAATTTATCCATGTTGAGGTTTGCAGACTTGACAAAACCTAACCCCAAGCCCAAGTGCAAGTAAAGATATTTTCCAGAAGGGGCAGAAAAACCAAGTTAAGGAGGAAGCTGTGCTACTCACTCTAAAACTTTCTATATTTTAGGAAGATCTGCCCTTATAAAGTTACAAAAGGAATATCTTAGCGGAGCATTTTGCCAAGTGTCTAACTTCCAATTTTATAATAGTGCAAGGTCTCCAGACATAAAAATTCTTCAACTGTCCCAGTGGTTGCTTGTCTTAACAAAAATCATTTTGTTTTAAAATTTATGATGTGTTGTGGCTGATCAAATTGAACTCTACCATATCATAAATTTAAACCCAATTTTGTGTAAGAATGCACACTATCCATTGAAAAAGTCTTTCCCCTCACATTCTATTGTTTTTAAGACCCAGGCTTCCCACCTTGAGGGTGTGGCAGATCACTTGGGGAGTTCACTCCCCTTTTCAGATTCACATCCAATAGATCTGCAATTGGATCTAGAAATTAGTATTACATGAAGCTCCTTCCTTTTCTCCAGGTTCCAGGTCCTTGTAAAGTAGGTAATCCTGAAAGGATCATGGTTTCAACAGGCCCATACTATAGTTTCTGACAAAGACCTTGAACTATTTCCTAGAATTTTTCAGAATCTCAAATATTTTAGTTGATTTTTATGGATTACATTGCAAAAATATATATAAATTGAGTATCACCATCCATTTTTATTTTCATTTGAATGATTTCTGAAAATAACCATCTTGCTAATTTTTACTTAAGTACTTAAGTGAACTTGTTTCTGAGAGGTAAGTGATCTGGTTTATTTTTTTGTTTGTTTTTTTTTTTTTTTTTTATTTAGACAATTTCTCTCTCTGTTTCTCTCTCTCTCTCTCTTTTTTATTTATTTATTTTTGGTAATGGGGATTGAACTCATGGGCATTCTAACTTTGAGCTACACCCCAGCCTTTGTTTTATTTCTTTTTTTGAAACAATGTCTCACTAGGTTACTGAGGATCTCACTATATTGCTGAGACTGGTCTCCAACCTGTTTTACTTCTGTTTCAGCCTGCCAAGTACTGGGATTACTAGAGTGCACCACCCTACCAAGCTTGGGTTTAGGTAATTTCTTGTGGTGATTTTTAAATCAAATATAAAGTGTTAATCATTTTAGTGAACATACTGACTTTATGTTTTATAAGTTCATTCTAATTATGCAGAATAATACGTTACCTTATGGAATATTTGTACATGCAAATAACATACTTGGTAAATTAACCCCCATTCACCTTTCTTTCCCCCTCTCCCTGTTCCCCTTCCCCTTTTCTAACAGTCTTTTATTAAGGAAAAAGTAATACCAATGGGATGGTTAGTTGTAACTTTATGCTTCTGTTTAATTAAGGAAGACTGTTTTCCTTATATATTTCAACTGGAAATAAAGTGACAAAGTCAACATGCATTTGTGTTACATCTATGTCTGTGCCATTGTCCCCCTACTTGCTATTGTCCTTGTCAGCCAGTGAGGTACCATTGTTTTTTTTTCACTGTGGATGGAAAGCTTTTGTATCTTTGGAAGTCCAATTTGATAAACTGGAGGGTAAGGATGAAAGTGGTAGTTAATAAATGCTTCTGGTTGTATCCACAGACATACTGACATACTGAGTTGCATTTAACAGCTGGAAAATTCCAGGCCCTTATTCTTGAGACAGTTCTTGACTCTGAATGGATTGTGTGACACATTCATGCTACTGCCCTGAGACTCATTACTGCTATCCACATACACTCAGTTATTCCTACTGCTATCCATTGGTTAACTCCAGTAAAGAGCATGTTAGAGTAGTCCCAAGTAGTTCTGTACATTCAAATGCATGGATATTATAGACCTTTTCTGTAGCTGGAGAGTACACAAGGGGACTTCCCTGAAATTCATTTTTTGATCTGACTATCCACTGAAGAACATTTCCTTCAAATAATCTTCCTGGTTAGTTATGTTCTTCTAAGGAAGTTTTAGATCTGGAATGGCAAGACACTTCAGTGAAGGAGTTGATGATAAATTCATTGTGTATTTCTTCTTCTACAGTTCTAGCTCCAGACATGGCAATCTGAATCTCCAAATCCTAGAAAGTAGTTGAAATTCACAGTGGAAACTGAATGGGGTATGAATTTGAAAAGGAATATGAGGCTCATTTTTTTAAGTACTTCCAGAGAGCACACATGATTAAACCCTCATTTCCTTCTGTGCTGCTTTGGGAATGTGCATGCATTGGTTAGGGAGAGTGAGATCAGGAGAACAAGGGAAGGCAAGTGCCAGGGAGAACAGCATATGCTCAGAGTGATGTCTTTGGCCTTTGTAAAGATGATTGTTTATTTCTTCCTATTGCTTCCCATTTGAAACCACTTGGGATAATGATAGTGGCAAATAATACCATTAACTAGAAGGGACTTCTTCATTCAATGACTTGGAAAAAGAAAAGAGAATAAATTCTATATTACTCTATATTCCCATAAGACCTGCTCCTCCTTCTGTAGTGCAGAGGAAGGAATTAGCAGTGGACTTGGGATCAGAAGCAAGGCCAAGGCTGGTTGTGCAGGAGCAATAGGGGCAAGCTGACTTATTTCTGTAAGCTTCACTTTCTTTGCTCTAAATGTACTAGCATGCTCTTTAATGATTCCTAGCCCTAAAGTTCTAAGATTTTAAACAGGGGCTAATTGTGTTTCTTCAACTTTTGGAGTTGATAAGGTATTCTTCTGAACAGTTGCTTGCTTTACATGTTTCATTTGAGAAATAAGACAAGGGTAAGCTTCAGTTGGTATGTGGAGCTGGGAAAGCTCTCAGTGCATAAATGCTTGTATTTATTTTCCAGGGATCATCAAGTTATGGAATTATTGGAGTTTTTTTGTTTGTTTCATTTCTCTAAATCAGATTCTCAAATGAACTTATGACTCAAAACAATTGTTCTAAGTAAAGCAAGTAGAAGGAGACTATGTGCTTAGGCAGGTCCTGAGAGAAACTCATGGATAAGGTTGAAGGTGTTTTCTGGCATATGGTTGTAATGAAAATAAGAACTTAAAGGAGATATTAACATCTTAATGGAACTCAAAAACCTATCATATTAGAAATTATGAAAGTGTTTGAAACAAACAGAACAAATAAACTCTACAGTGATAGGGGTGTGTTAAAGGGACACATGATGACAAAAGCAAGAACTCCTAATGGCCAAAAGTAGAACATTTTGAGCACTAAGTTAATGTACTATTGAATATTAATCTAATGTATAAAAGAATATCCATGAGCACCAATCATACTGACTAAATAAATGATAAAATAGATTATAGAGAATAGACAAATCTCCTATGTTGAAGTATTGCAAGTAATTTATGGAGACAATAAGCTCTGTAGGAGTGAGAATATCTCTCCAGCTCTTAAATGTGTGTGATGCATAATGACTGTCTTCCAAAGAATCCACATTATGGAAAGGGAGAAAAGAGTGACTTTAAGAACAGAAATTTAACAGATGCTGTCTTAATTCAGACAATCAAGTTTAACATCAATGGTTATAAGTCATACTGATGATGTGATGAGAATGGCAAGTGACCTCTGTGGTCTTCCTCCAACAGCATATTATCCCTGTCTAGCCATGAGAAGAACATCAGACAAATCATAATTGAGGGACATCCCACAAAATATCTGGCCAGTAATCCTCAAAGCTGCCTAGGACATCAAAATCACAGTAAGTCTGAGAAACTGTCATTGCTAAAAGGAGTCTGAGGAGATACAAATACTAAATGTAATGTAGTATCCTGGAATAAAAAAGACAGTAAGAAAAAACTGAGATAATCTGAATGAACTATGAACTTTGGTATTTGTTTATGTGAACATATCCCTGCAATTGTGGTAAAATTTATTAGGAATATGATAATGCATAATTATGAAAAATAGACTCTAAAGTCTAATTTTTAGTGTTCAAATCCAGGCTTTGCCAGTAATTATTAAATGTATAGCCTTTGGTAGTAAACATTTCTGTTCCTCTGTGGTGAAGTTAATACTTTCACTCTTTATTTTTTTTTCCATACTTGGGATGGAACCTGGGGGCATTCTACCTTCAAGCTATAACCCCATTTCTATTTTTTTATTCTTTATTTTGAAACAGGGTCTCACTAAGTTGTGGAGGGCCTCACTAAGCAGCTGAGGCTGGCTGCGAACTGGGATCCTCCAGTCTCAGCCTTCCAAGTACTGGGATAACAAGCGTGCACCACCATGCCCAGCTAATATTTGCATTCTTATATGGCATGTGGAAGATGTTCTTTGTTTATTATTATCATTAATTAGCAATCATAAACAATGTGTAAACATGTATTTACCTATTAGACTATATAGAAACTCTTCTGCTTAATGATAATGCTGATAACTATCATTTATATAGTGTTTATAGCTTTGAAAAGTAATAGCATATACATGAATTCATTAGAGCCTCCCAACATCATTATTAGCTGTTTTTATACATGATGATACCCATTTTAAAGATGGGAAAATCAGTTCAAATAAGTTAAACTACTTACTGGAGAGGATAGATAAATGTTAGTGATAAAACAGCGTATTCCAATTTCAAACATCTTCTTTCAGCTGCCTCTTGGGTAATCTCTATGTGCAAATACTCAAGAAGTTTTAAATTAAAAAATATCCAAAAGTATTGTTCTCAACATTTTATCATATTATTTCTCACAGTACCCTTAAGGAGATAAAAGAATAAACACTGACTTCTATGTTTTGCAAATGAAAAACTAAAGCCTTAAGATTTTCCTTCTTTTCACATCAAAAATTTTGTAGAATCTGATAGAAAATCCACCTTAAACTAGAATAATTTTTATTATTTGCTCCAGAAGGAATATATGCAACATTCCTTGCTAGGTGTTATAGGCAGTATACTTATGACTATATTAAGATTATTATTGTACTATCTGTGTCCTTTTGCATCTAAATTAGACACTATATCCCTCATATATGTATTTATACTTAAAGCTCAATGCATCCTAATGTGATTATATTTTTTGCAATCAAATATTAGACAAAAGATAACTGTGAAGATTTTGTGTTTTCTAGGGAGTCCAATTATTTATGTATGTATATATATATATATATGTACATTGTAATCATACATCTTAATGTGGTACAAGCTGGTAGAGGCATACATGAACACAGCACTCATTTAAAAGACAAAAAAAGAACTAATTTAAACTATAAAAATTGCTTTGTTAAAAGGAAAATTAAAGCAAATAAAATTTAGGCACCCCTTATTTGGGCAAGCACAAAAACTCCGCTCAAAATTCTCCAAGTTTTTTTCCCACTTTCAGATGGATGGAATGGAGATGATATCAAGGGTGACTTTGTAGGGCCATGTTGAATAATAGAACCAAAGATGGAAAAAATCCTGTTATCTGAATATACGACTAGAGAGTTGCCCACTTATCAACAACGTTCAATTTGAGCATTATACAAGAAAGAAATACAGTTCTACTGGATTGAGTCACTAATGACATGGAGTTCATTGATCATAGAAGGTAGTATTACTGTAATGATCATAAGTGAAAGACATCAGAAACAGCAGTCCTGAGAAAAATAGTTAAGCTCCAATGATGCAAAGGAAATCCAGAAATATAAGATCATGGGTGAATTGTTTTTTAATTCAAAATATCTGGCACAGTTCTTGGCATTACAGTAATACTACCTTCTATGATCAATGAACTCCATGTCATTAGTGACTCAATCCAGTAGAACTGTATTTCTTTCTTGTATAATGTTCAAATTGAATGTTCTTGATAAGTGGGCAACTCTCTAGTTATATATTCAGATAACAGGATTTGTAATGTTGGTTAAGTGATAGATGCTAAGCCCAACTTAGTTATTAAGGGAAACTGATTATGTGTATGAATATATATACATATGTATACATATATGTGTGTATTATATTTATATATCAGTTACATATATATCAACAATAAATAGATAGATAAATGGTTTATGAGCTAACAAAAGTAATTTGAGTCTAGAGTAGTATTTTATTTTTGGTTTGCTGTTGTTAAGATATTGATTTCAACTTCTGGTGTGGAATTCTGTAACTAATTAAATAGGTAAGAGAATGAGAGGTTCGAGTTAGGAGCTTTAGAGCCAAATATTAGATTTAAGATCAAGGAGTTTAGAGGCACTGACAACAACAATAAATTCAGTTTACTAAATACTTACCTTTGTCCGTCAGCTTTTATTATTGACCCAGATATATTACAGCTCTGCTTTTCCCCAAAGTATCTCAATGACTCTTGATTCCTTTATAGGTCACATAATATCTTGTAAATTGGATCTGTATTGTGTATTTACTCTCTCCTATTTTTATTTAACATCCATATGTTGCTTATGTGCCAGGGATTGTGTCGTATGCTGGGAATATAGAAATGAAAGTAATTTGTGCTTTGTCTTTAAGGAGTTCAGTTTAGGGCATTAAAGAAAACAGAAGTTACCTTCATACAGACATGATTTTGGTGGGAAACATCAGATGTGCTAGCATTAACATCATAATACTTGAAAATTATACAAATAGAGTTGACATTAATATCCAATCAATTTTCTTCATCCTTATTATATACTTTCTCCCAAACTTTGTATATTCCCATACACCAGATATTTTTCTCCTTTCGCATTCTTTTCTGGCTTGTTTTCTCATATGCTGTTCATTCTATTTAGCTTATTGCTAAAAAAGAAAGAAAATAACACGTCACAGGCAGAAAAACTTTTTTGTATTGTTTTGGTGAAATGTTACAATTCTGAAATCAGTAAACTTTTGCTTCCTTGTATGTGACAAATGATAAATCTCAAAGGGCAAAACATCTGTCTGGCAGCTCAGGGCAGAGCAGGGAGAGCAGGATCTCTGTAGTCTGGGAATGGGGGAAAGGGAAGTAAGGCACTTAGGCAAGGACGGCTGCTCTCTGAACTTAAACATGTCCTACGGGTTTGCAGAATAGTCAGAATCCTGCTGAGGAACAAGATTTAATGGAGCGAAGGAAGGCAGTCCCAGTTCGAGAATTGCTTTTCTATATTTATGCCACTATATTTTTTCTTGATGCTGCTGTTTCCTCTGCAGCTCTCTTGTTTGTCCCTAGCTAATAGGTAGTACCTGGAGTGTTTGTTCCATGCCTGGCACTGGACAAAGTGCTTCACTTAGCATTATTTCACTTAATACTCAGACCACCTTTATGAGAAAGGTATATGCTTTTATCTTCATTTTAGATAAGTAAAGATAGGCCTAACTGTTGCACATTTAATAAAATTTGTGGCAGCTGACACTAGGGGCCTACTTCTTTATAATTTTACTCTAAATATTATTTCTCCCTTTTCTAATAGTTTCTCATATTGTCTATTAAATTGAGTTACTCCAAATATCCAATTTTATCAAATCATTTGTTTATTTGGGCAACACTGTTTTCTCATTTCAAATGAATTGTATTTGACTTAGAAAATACATGTAAGCAAAAAGTGAAAACAAAGATTACCCATAACCTCTGTATACAAGAGCAAACCCTGTTACTTTCTCCAATAACAAACATAGGAGGACATGCAAGTGACAGTCACTGGGCATTGCTGACATAAAATAAACTAAAATACTACATTAAAATTCTCCCAATTAGATTGATAATAAGGAGTCAAAGAATTAATTTTAGAAATTCTACATGAAAAACCTGATTAAGAGAATAGAATTGACCATTATTTGGAAAGAGTATAGAAACCGGATATGGAAATGTACTTGTTTTACAAGCATATTAGGATCTTTTCAAAAGGAGCACATACTAACAAAATGTATCCAAGTGATTATTAAAAGCTGATATCCTATAGCTTACATTTTGGGCTATAGCACATTAAAAATAGAAGCAAATAATGACAATGCAACTCAATTGTGCCAAATACATGAAAAAAAATTAAGTTCTTTAAAAGTGCCTAGGTCAGGGAAGGAATTCAGAACAAGAAAATCCAAAGAAAATATAAATACAATATAAAAAAAAAAGCATGGAATACTACCAAAATAGCACTTAGTGAAAAATTTATCACTCAAAGTTCTACTGTTTGTGAGGAGAAAAAGGGAAAAACAATGAACTAAGCCTCTACTTAAAGTAATAAGGAAAAGAATAAAGTAACATGCCAAGGGAAAATAGGGAAAAAAAGGAGCTGATTAAAAAATAAAAATGGAAATATATGGGAACCAAAATTGAAGAGAGATCCAATTCACAATAAAGCAAACATTAAATACTTAGGAATAAATTCAAGAGCTGCAAATGATGCATAAAACTACCAAGTTTGTTAGGAGTATACTGAAATAAATGGAGAGGCAAAACATATCTCTGAATATGAATATAATAAATATGTCTGATGTTCCCAACTTTCATTATCACTTTGATACAGTTGCACTGAAAGCATCAACATGATTTCATAATTTTCATTATAAATTGACATCAAAATTCTAAGAATGCTTCTGGGAACATAAATAAGCCAATATTAAAGAGTTTTCTAAAGAGAAATCAGAATGATTAATTCCCACATTTGGAGTAAGATGATGAGAATAAAAGCAAAGTTTTCCTTTTTTGTGGAAATCAAATATAATATTAAATAAAATTCAGATGAATTAAGCATTTAAATATTAAAGGTTATGTTAGAAGATAGGTGTGGAAGTACATAGTATTCCCAGTACTTAGGAGGCTAGACAGGAGGATAGCAGGTTCAAGATCAGTCTCAAATTTAGCAAGGCCCTCAGCAACATAGTGAGACCCTATTTCAAAATAAAAAAATAAAATAGAGATGGAGGTATAGCTCAAAGATAGAACACCTCTGGGTTCAATCCCCAGTATGCCCCACCCCACCCCCAATTATGTTAGAGAAAAGAAGGTAAAAATGATTGGAAATTTGGAATAGTCACTTTGTAAATAGAGTGTGATAGAAAATTACAAAACGTAAAAAGAGTCAGAGTATACTACAAAGTTTAATTTTTGTGCGAATAGTTTGTAATTAAATTAAATACTGCAGAGTTAGTTTCAGAAAAAGGAAAGAACTTTAAATCAATATTATATAAAGTATTCATTAGATTTTTTTTTTGGAAAATTCTGAACAACATAGCAAATAACTAGAGGATATTATAAAATAGTTACTTAGTACAGCTGACCTTTATGGAACAGGTGAGTTCTGAAAATGTTACAATTGCCATCAAGGAGCTGACAGCTATCAGCCAAATAAATGTGATAAAGAAATGCAAATTAGGACTTAAACATTTTATACTTATTTAACTGGTATAATTAAAGTTAAATATAAATACATATTATAAATGAGGATTTTAAAAACTAATCCACTCACATTGCAGGTATAAAATCCTCAGAATCTATTTGCATTTCTATTTACAAAGCAGGAAAATACAATAACATTTTTTTGTAATTGTCTTAATATCTCATTATATAACATAGGAATTTTCCTTATTAATAGTATACTTCCAAATTTTACTTTTCATTTATTTAATCAAGTCCCATTGTAAAGATATACCATCATGTATTTAAATGTTTCATTTTGTTTTTCACTATCATCTAACTGATTCATCCAGTAAATACTTACTGCCTTATCTGATGTCCAGGTTTTGCAGACAGAGTGCTGAACACGGAAGATGTGGTCCCTTTTCCCATCAGGCTTATATTCTAGATTGCTGTGCTGTCTACCCATTCTCTTTGAGCTCCAATTTGATGTGGAATGCTGATGTAGTGACCACATTCCACTCTTATGAGGTGTACTACCTCTGGCAGCAAATGCTACAACTCTTTTCTCCCTACTCATTGGATCACAAAGCTCATGAACTTAGCCCTAGCTAAATTCTATGGAATTTTCCATAGACTAAAAGAATGGAAATGTCAGAACCTCATTTAGAACCTATTCTTCTATTCCAGCCTGGAGCCGAATGCTGTGTATTTGTTATTGTTGCCTGTCTTTAGGACACTTTCAGATCAAATTCATCATGACTAACTCTTTCCCCCTGGACCATCACCCAAAATGTGAATTCTTACAGACATCGAACTGATTTCCTACCTTTATTTTTATTTTTCTTACTCAGTGTTGTCTTTTTCTTCACTCAAACTTCTACCTCTCTGCATTCTCTCAAACTTCCTTGAAAATGGATGTGTCTTCTGAAACTCTCACTCTTCAGGGTAGCTTGTGTGATTATTTACTGGGTTCCATTTTCCTGCTGCCTAGTGCTCCGTTTACATATTGTACCTATTCTCTCTAACAATGATGGATTCCTAGATGGGCACCAGCTGTCTGCCAAGTCAGATAATCCTGCAGTAAGCATCCATTTATGAACACTGCATGAAGGAATTTTATGACTTTCTTTGGGAAATAGAACCAGAATTAAATGACTGAATGATAGACTCTGGATAGCCTTCATATAGCTAAATGCTGCCAAATGCTGCCGAATTGCCTTATCATACACATACTTTCTTACTATCTTTTTGCATTATCCAGTTTTCTTACTCAGTATAAGAGCCTTAAAATGTTATCTTATTTTTCTTTTATTTTGCATGTTAAGAATTAATGATTACTTTGAACATCTTTCTTCCATTTTCAGTTCTTTTTTTTTTTCTTTTTCTTGATGTGTCTTTGTTTTTTGGTACCAAGGATTGAATCGAATGACATTCTACCTCAGAAGCAGCCCTTTTGACAAGTTGCTGAGACTGGCCTTGACCCTGCAATCCTTCTCCCAAGTACTGAGATTTTAGGCATATGTAACCAGTTCAATCATTATTTTTTCTTTATGACTTGTGATTTTTGAAGTTTTTTTTTAAAGAAATCTTTTCTAGAGATTTTCATAACCTTAACTATTATGCTTTTACATGTAGTTGATTAATCCATCTGGATTTTCCTGTTTGAAAATTAGATTTACATTTACTCAGAGCTTCCTCAAGACAGACAGGCTGCTGCCCATAAGTGAACTCCACACCCTCTATGTTACTTTTTCAGTCTCCTGACTTTGTCTCTGGACTCAAACTTCGCTGTGCTCTATGCTACGTTTTGACCGGTTGTTATGGTGCAGATCTAGAACGTTCCCCTGAGGCCTACATATTGAAGGCTTGGACCCCAGGGTAGCAGTGTTCAGAGGAAGAGAAAATGATTGGCTCATCAGGCCTCTGATGTCATCAATAAATTATCCAATGACTGGAGGTGGTGGTAACTGTAGGAGGTTTGGTCTACTTAAAGGTCTCAGCAATGTCCTCTTGCCCCAGACCCTTCCTCTCTCTTTCTCTCTCCCTGCTTCCCTGCTTTCTGGACACCATTAGGTGAGTAGCTCTGGCCCTTCATACCCTCTAAGCCGTGATGCACTGCCTCACCTCTGGCCCATAGCAATGGAGCCAACTGATCATGGACTGAAACCATCAGCCAAAATAAATCTTTTTTTTTTTTTTTAACCCTTGGGTATTTTGTTAAAGCAACTAAAAGCTGCCTATTATGGTGCTTTTGATAAAATGCCAATCTGAAAATCACTTTGATTTTTCTAATATGTTGATAGTCCCCTTTAATTCTCAGAACTAAACTGTTTAATATAAATTTCCATTGCTTTCTTGGGTTCTGGTGTCTTTTTTTTTTTCTTTTTTTGCGGTACTAGGGATTGAACCCAGGGACATTCTACCTCTGAACTATACCCCTAGTCCTATTTTTATTCTTTATTTTTTGAAATAGGTCTCATTTAGTTGCAGAGGGCCTCACTAAGTAGCTAAGGCTGGCCATGAACCCAGGATCCTCCTGTCTCAGCCTCCCAAGTACTGGAATTACAAGCATGCGCCACATCCCCGGCTCTCTTTATATTCTTTACCTCCACTCTATGATTCTCCTTCCAGTGAACATGCTCTTGTTTCTCTTCCATACTCTCTTTCCTTTCCAGGCCTATAGTTTTGCCCTGTTGGTCCATTAACTCAGGAGATTCCTTCTCCCATTCCCTCATTCTTTGCTAAGCTAGCTCCAGTTTTTTCTTAGGTCTTATTTTCTATTTTTCTTTTGTGGAAAGAATGTTCTGACTTCTCTCTGGTTTAGGATGATATTCCAACTATCCTTATAGTGATCTGTATATTGTCCTTTTTGTATTTTTTTTAATAGCAGCTTGTTGTCTTTTCCCTTTTTTCTTTACTCTTTCCCAGAGGGCATGATTAATGGCTGCCCTGTTGCTTGTTGTGGAAGAACATGCTGCAGATTCCTTCCATGCAAACCCCTTTTCAAAATGAAATCTGTTGCCCCACCTCTTTGATCTTAGCTGCACTTATGACTTGGTTTAACTTATAATATGTTCCATAGATTATAAGCATGGACCTAATACCTGTTTTTGACCTATTTAGGTCCATATTGTTTGCATTTTTATGCTATTTTGTGGTGATTCATTATTTTTTTTCTTCTTTTTTTGGGGGGGGGTGTACTGGGGGTTGAATGCAGGGGCATTCTACCTCTGAGCTAGACCCCCAGCCCTATTTTTTTTTTATTCTTTATTTTGAAACAGGGTCTCACTAAGTTGCAGAATGCCTCACTAGGTAGCTGAGTCTGGCCTTGAAACCGGATCCTCCAGTCTCAGCCTCCCAAATGCTGGGATTACAAGTATGCGCCACCACGCCCGGTTGTGATTCATTATTTAAATGCATTGTGTATTCTAGTGTTTCTAAGCACATGAAGCTTAGAAGCTGTCTTGTACATTATGGAGAAAATATATGTGTTAAAGAAGCTTCCTTCAGGCATGAGTTATAATACTACTGGCTGTGTGTTCAATGTAATTGACTCACCTATAGATTAAATATAGTGTCTTTAAATATAACCACAATTAACATAAGATTATGTATTAACTGCTTTATGAAAATTTTGTAGCTAGAGACTCATGGAAGCCTAACCCTGTATTTTATCTAGGACAATGATTCTGCATTTATTAATTCAATACTTGAGGTTACTTTATTGAATATAACTATCACAAATAATGCGAATCAACTGTGTGTGTGTGTGTGTGTGTGTGTGTGTGTGTGTGTGTGTGTATAGTTTACCATACATATGTATGTACTACATATACAACCTGGAAGGTAGACTAAAATGTGTTTTTGAGAAAAGAAATTTTTAATTTTTTCTTTCACTTCCAGTCAAAATAGCATGTAATTTCTGCTGAAGTTGCTTATATATTTGCATGTATTTGTATAACTTTGAAGAAAAGCATGGACATATATATATATATATATATATGTACATATATATGAAGTTATAAATAAATGAAGTTATATAAAAATTCTAAGAAGTGAGAATGGAGTAGGCAAGAGGAGATTAACTTATATATATATATATACATATTTATACATACTTATGTGACTTTGTACAACTTTTCTATTTCATATTACTTTTGCTACAAAATTTTAAAAAATTAAAAATATTTACTTATACAATATCAGAAAATTGATAACTACAATCAATATTAATATTTTATTTTAATCATTAATGGTTACTAGTCTAGGGTTCTTTTTATTAAACCATTTTGTTATTAGCATCATTATATGTGTGAATTGTGTATATATCTAAATAAAATGAATATGAACTAAAAATACTATGAACTGATAATAGGTCATGAAGAATTTGAATTGTAACCAGAGTTATATATTCACCCATTCATTTTTTCTTTAATGTTAAATATAACATAATATTAAGAGTAGATGGGGAAAATCTGATGGCAGTGGTGATACCATATTCAAAAAAATCCTGCTCTTTGTATAATAACCTGGACTAACCAGGATAATAATTTATAATTACTACCTCTTATTGAGTACTTGTTAAGTTATCCACTTGACATACATAATTCCAAAGTATTTAAGATGCGAATTTAAGCTTCATTTCCCCTTGACTTTTCTTTATCTATTTATAAAAGGAGGTCTGCTTCTCTTCAGTGTCTTATAGGGGATATGAAGAAGGGCATAAGGTGGAAATGGTTTGCACACCTTACTGATTTTTATGTTCCAGAAGTAAAAGCCTTGAAGATTCAGATAATTTATTGTTAGGTGGTTTGTGATGCATTGTGCCAGATACTGTTATTCTCCTCAATATCTCTTTTCCCTTTCTTCCATAGTAATACCTCTATTTCTAGTTGTAGACATTTCTATCCAGAAAAAAAAATACCTTTATTTCCTACCCTTCTTTGAAAACCAAGCTTGGATATGATAATAAATTTTGTCTAAAATAACGTAAATAGAGCCTCATGTAACAGATTCAGGTACCTTCTTTCAAAGTACATTTGTATGTATCTTTTGCCTCTATTTGTTTTGCCTTTTTTGTCTTCCTGAATGTATCCATGGTAGCTGACATCACTGCAGTCATCTTGGATCATGAGTTAATCTTGGCAATGACCATGCACAGCAGAACAGCACAGTAGATTTTATGTAACAGATACATCATATTGCTCCTGGTTGGTTCACTTCTGATATTTGCATGGAAGAGAATTGCATTTATATTTTATTTAGCCACAGCCATTTTGGGTTCCTGTTACTAACTCCTGTTAGCTTAGCCCATTATCAATTAATAAATGAGTATGGGGTTGGTGGAAGGAAAGCATTTGGAAACAAAAAGGAAGATGAAACACTTCTCACATAGACTGCAGAGATACTTTATATGACTGGGAAGCTGAAAGTAGCTAAGCCTGCACAGAAAAGCTTCATGGTGTATCTATGAGAATAGGACTTTGGCAACTTCACAATAGCTTCCTGGGCCTAGTTAGTTACCAGAATCTGTGTACATAAGATACGTGGCATAATTGTCGGAAATATTAATTACATTTTTAAAAAATAGCAAATCATAGCATGTGGAGCTATGACTTTTTTTCTCTTTTAACAGAATACAGTATACCTAATGCCACCTATGTACTAGCTATTTTGCATAAATTATTTCATCTAATACTTATAAGAAACTTATATGGTAGGAATTATTATTGATAAAATAGCACTAATATTTTTATAATATTGATGAAAAATTGAGAAATAAAAAATGTAAATAATTTACTCGTTTATATAGCTAGAAGAATCACTACCAAGCAATCTTTCCAACACAGGTTTATCTCTTCTCAGGCATCTACTATAATTGAAAATATGTAAAAACATAAATAAAAACAAGTTTTACATTACAAAGTTTTACATTACAAAGCTTTAAAAGAAAATACTGACAAAATTCCAAGCAATTGTTTCTTAAATATCTGATTGTGAAAAAAGTATATACTATATACGAATATAAATGAAGTGTATACTTAAATAAATTCCAAAGAAATAGTATTTTAGAACTTTTATGTTTTTTAGCTATTGGAAGTTTAGTAGATTTGGCAGTCTAATACTATTAGTACTAGGGAAAATAATACTATATGTATAGTATTATTATATATACTATATATATTATATATATTAGTATACTGGGTAGGAATTTCATCTCTTAGCAGTGGCAACAACTCATCCCTATCCTCAATCCTGTGGCAGTCAGCTGTGTATATATTTCTGCAGCATGCCATTCCTCCTCTGGTTGAAGTGATTTTCAGTGGAGTTAAAGTGCCAGTGAAGGTTTTCCTCTTTATGTCTCTTATTTTCCCCTTTTGGAGAAAAAAAAGTGCTGAGATATTCAGAATGAGCTGCACATAAGAGAATAACTAAAAAGCGATCGCACATGTCTAAAAAATGACATTGACTCAGAAAGACCAAAAAGATAGTAAGCATAAATCTCAGACTTATCCTTGGCACAAAGAACCTATAGCAATATTAACAAATAACAAAAACAGCAATACCTTAGGAAGAGGGAAAATCTAATTTCCAGAGTTACTACATTATTAGATTCAGTATATTCAAATGTCTAATTTTAAACTGAAATTCATAAGACATGCAAACAAAACAAAATGGGAAAATATATCTCATTCAGAATAAAAAGAAAAAAAAAAACTGGGCTTGAAAGATACCTAATGGTATCCCTATTAGATAGAAACTTTAAAACAACTGTCTTAAGGATGTGATATGCAAAGAATTAAAAATTGGTATGAAGAAAGTCAGGAAAAGGATATATGATCACAAAGAAAATATCAATCAGGAAATAAGAAACCTAAAACAAAACAAAACAAACAAAACACTAAAAAGAAATACTGGAGTTGAAAAGCACAATAACTGAAATGAAAAGCCTCACTAGAAATATTCAAAGGCAAATTTGGTAAGCAAAAGAAAGAACTAGTGAACTTGAAGATTGGATGAGGAAAAGTATTAAGTATGAGGAACAGAAAGAAAAGTACATTGAGAAAAGTATATGTATCCTAAATATACATCAAAGGATCAAAGGCTGAATAGTTGAGCAAAGATATGTACATGCAATAGAGAATGTTCCTCAGGAAAAACAACAAAACAAAACAAAACAACAATAACAAATGAAATTTTGCTATACGCTATAATATGTAGAAGCCTTAAGGATATCATTTCAAGTGAAATAAGCCTACCATGGAAAGACAAATACTTACTGATTTTACTTGCATGAGGCACTTAGAGTATTCAAAATCATGAAAAACAGAAAGAAGTTGTTGTTTCCAGGGGATGGGGAGAGGGGGAAATAGATAGTTATTGTTTAATGTGTCTAGAGTTTCAAGTTTACAAGATCAAAATATTTATAAAGGTGAATGGTCATGATAAACATACATTATGAGTATATTTAATACCACTGAACTATGTACCTCATAATTACTAAGATGCAAAATTTTATATTTTGTGCTTTATTATAATAACAAATTTTGAAAAAAATAAAGCATCTTCCCAGGTGCACCCCTGAAGCTCTGTGTATTGAAGAAATTTCCTCCATTTGCCTTTCATTGTTACCCCTTATTTTGGTGACAGTACAGTAGCAATCAGTTTTCACCTTAGATTGACACATCAAGTATATCCATTCTGTGAACCAAGCTTGAGCTTATTCCTCCTCTGACAGATAATCAATCATAGGAGGTTTAAGATAAAGAAGAATATAGATATGAGCTAAGGGGTAGGTATAGATAAAAAACAAAACAAACAAACAAAAAAACAAAAGTGATATTCTAGACCACTAACATGGGTAGCTAACTTGTATAGTCTAGACTTGTTCAAGAACAATCCTGCATGTACTTCTATCTTTGGATGGATTTCTGTTGAGCTATTCTCAATTTATGATTTTGTGTAATTGGGAATACCCCATTTATCATCACACCAGTGTGAGAGTTTCATCAACTAAAAAGCATATCCATTCTTATTTTACATGTAGAAAGCAAAAGCAATTGCAAGTTTGTCTATATAAAATGAAGTTGGATCAGAACACACTGTGTTATATCACACCCTTACTCTACTAGGTATCATAATAGAGTGCTGTTTCTTTGAGTTTCCAACAACCTCCCAAAAGGTCTGGTAATTCCTCTTTATCTTATTTCTATTTACTTAATAAAGTGTGGGAAGATTCTGCAGGAAGGACAGGGAGAATCTCTTCTGTGTACATTTGTTTTTATGTATCTTTAGGGGAATTCAACCTCCTTTTTAATCAATAGCTTCTGGGTATGATAAATTAAAATAAAAACAGTATTACACATATTCAATGTCCTTTTGGAAAAAGTAAAATATTCCTAGACAGATTTAGAAAAACAGTACATTATCTTTTCGATTTTCTCTTAATTCATGATTCTCTTTTCCTCATTTAAACACCAAATTTATGATGTAGTTTTCTTTTTCCAATTAGGTGGTTTTCAGCTGCACATAGGTGGAAATCCCAACTCAAATCACCTAAACAATAATTAACAGTTACAATCTCACATAATGAAATGTCCTAAGGTGAGCAGCTCTAAGCTCCTTAATTTAAAATGTCGTAAAGCACCCAGGGACCTTCCATCTCTCTCTTCTGCTTCCTCGGTAGAAAGGGGTTGTCCTCACTGGTCCCCCTTATGATCACAGGATGACTGATGTGGTTCCAGGGCCTAGATTCTGATATGACACATCGTCATAGATGTCTTTCTTTATATCAGTAGGGAAACTTTCCTCAGAAGTTCCCAGAAGACTTCCCCTCATGTTTCATTTGCTAAAACTGCCAAAAGATCTTACTTCAACCAGTCATTGCAAGGGGATGGGGGACTTCTTGACTGATTTATTCCAACTAAGATTTACCCCTTGTCTCGGTCACTGCTGTAATCCCAAACAACTAACTGACTGCATAACTCAGAGGAAGGAAGATTTATTTGCTCACAGATTTTGGAGATTTTGTGTTTCCATTCATGTGAGGCCAGAATCTGTGGAACTCAGGGCATGAGGGTGGGAAGGAGAGAGAGAGAGAGAGAGAGAGAGAGAGAGAGAGAGAGAGAGAGAGAGAGAGAGAGAGACAGAGAGACAGAGAGACAGAGAGACAGAGAAAGAAACAGGAGTTCTGCTCTGGCACCATGATGAGGCTGGAGACAAAGAGAGCAGAGAGCAGGGAGAGGAGCAACATATAATTCCCAAGGTCACACCCCCAGAGAACCCACCTTAGCAACCAAGTCCTGCTTCCAACATTGCTGCCTTGTTTCCAAGGGGCACATTTTAAATCCAGAACACTATACTTCTGGAGTAGGAAATAGGGACACTTTCCCCTAAGTAACTCTTCTAATCTTATTCAGGTTTTCTCAAAGAGTATCCTTGAAGCAAACCACACATCACCAGCAGGTTTATACATCAATATGTGACCTGAAATAAAGCCACATGACTTACTACCCTCTTACTCATATATGCTAGAATGCAGGAGAATGATTATTTCCATGAAAAGGAAGAAAAAATGAACAGGAACAATTTAAATATTTAATACAAAACCAAAATGCTAGTGTGTGTGTGTGTGTGTGTGTGTGTGTGTGTGTGTGTGTATGTTGGAAAGTTCATTCCAGTAAGTTTTCCTAATGCTTTTTTTTCACATAGTGAAGCAATCTGATTAGGAAAATGAATCTATCTGAGTGGAGCTGTTTGCATCATTTTATGGCAAAACAGCAACAAAGGGTTTTTGTCAGCTGTGCTGCATGTAACATCAGTAACCTCCCTTTCACAAACACACACTCCAGAGTGAGAAAGTAACTTTTCTATATAAAAAAGACTCACCTGACCTAAATGTGAGTTTATTCTTATATGAACCTTTGATGACAAGGCAGGAAGACACAATAATAAAAGGACTCTGTATTTGAAATCCTACTTGAATGGCTGTGAAGTGTCAGGCATTCTCAAGATCACATTGCCTTCAGTGTACTTCAGCTTGAGAGGACTCTAGTGCTGTTATTATCATATTTAGTTTAAGCAAGGTACTAAGTATACAAATTTGTTAGACAAAAGACTGCAACCAGAGAATAAGGGAATATTATATTTTAAAATAATATGTTCTGCCTTTATGAGTAGTACAGAATCTGATGACTGGGTCTTTGTAAACATTTTATGAAGACATAAATAAACCATTTGTGACTTTAAATTGCAACCATTTCAAAAAACTTGAGATATGTCTCAGAAAAGAAATGCTAAATTTATCACAAGTCAGTACAAAAGGAAACACTTGTCTCTTGAATATGTTTTGCAAAACAGTGTAACTTGTAGGTTCTTCAGGTTTAAAATAATAGCCTGTTTTTGTGGAATTTTGTTTTGATTGTGGATTATCTATGGAGCTAATAGAAAACCAAATAAGGCTGTGTGAATTCTAAAGGTTTCCAAATATTTTTGAATGGTCAAAGAGAAAAGAAATACAGAGATAAAAGAAAAGAAAAAGAAAGAAAGAAAAAGGAAAAAGGAAGTGATTTGAGAATTGTAGAGAGTAGTTAGATATTTTCCCCTGGATACAGAGTTTATAAGACATCATAAAAATTCATATTTTTATAAATATCATTTCCAATATACTAAAGTAATATAGTATTATTAGACAAGCAAATAAATTGTTATGCATATCACATATGGGACAAGATGCTTTTTCTCTTGTGTAAATACATATCTTGGATAAAATCTGGTGCTTTTTCGCTTGTGTAAATACATATAATGAATAAAATCTGGTAACAAATTAGATGTTAGCACCCCCAAGTATTCTGCATGATTTCAGGCTGCATCAGTAAAATAAAATTTCTGGTTTGTGCTATCAATCTTTATTAATATTATTTGTATATTGATAACTTGCTGAAACAAAACTTCCTGAAACTTCAGGATGGGGTTTCAAGATTTATCTACCTGGCTTTCTTCATGAACCATGGAACATATGGCATCTCTGTGTCTTTGAGAGGTAAGAATTCTTTTTTGATTACTTCCTATTACAGTATATTTTTTATGGCACTATTTCCAGGTCAAAGAAATTTAAGTTGATTTGTCTTCAAGGAAGGAGCTCAACTAAGTTTTTGTAATAATCTGGTTTTTGTTTGTTTTGTACTGGGGATGGAACTCATGCTAGGAAAGTTTTCTATCACTACTGAGCTACCTCCCCAGCCCTGTAATAAATTTTTATTGTTGTATTGTTTATTTTGGCTTGACAAGGAAAGGAAGGATGGTGAGAAGAGGATCATAAGCAAATGGGTTTTCTTGAAAAAATCATTTTCCATTGTTGTGATTTTTCAACAGACTACGTTAACTATTAGCATCTATTGTCATGGATCTTCTGAGATACAACAGAACATTTAGTATGTAGTTACTTTATGCATTGTTATTGTGATATAATAACAGGGTTAAAATCCAAGTAACATGGACAATCTCAATGGGGTTAACTCCCAAGACAAGAGTAAAACAGTAAAAAAACTAATGTTAATTAAGGAAGAGCTGGCCTTTTTCTTAATCTGTGGTCAACTTTCCTTGTTCCCTTTCATCTTTCTCCATTCCTGCTGTGCGTTCTGCTGAGGCAAAACCATTCATCATTTCTTACATGTCTGCTTCCCAGATCTAGTCATAGGTGACCAAGATTATGCTCTTTTTGTGAACTGCAGCACTATTCGTCTCAGAAAGCAGATGGACAGCTCAGTGTGAACAAAATGTCATGCTAACTCTGCAGTTTGACCCTATCACCTCCGGGAACGACTAGTCTTAGACACAGCTGCTACAGTTCATCTGAAGGTGGACCAGGATATCTTTTTTTATCTCAGTTTTTACGACCAAATTAAAAGCTAAGAAAGACAATGGAAGAAAAGTTGCTTTGACTTAAAGTCTACTTGGCATGAAGCTATAAATGGGTTCTCTATCTGCTTTACAGTGGCCTGTGAACAGCTTCCCAATGAAGTTCTTATCTTCCCCCTCATTTTTCAGCACAAATGATCCTTCCTCTCCAATTTCTACATTTGTGCCAAGTATGCTATTACCCTCTGGGTTTCCTAAATGAACACATTTACCATTATTCTTTTTTCTTTTTCACTTGGTTTATGCATATTTCCCAAAAGCTTGGGCAATTATGCTTTAAAAGATCCCTTATATTTATAACTTTTCCCCCCATTTTCATTGTTAGCATTGAGTCATGGGCTCCCAACTCATATATAACATGTCCTTCTGCCTGATTTTTGTCTCTGTTCCTTTTTTTGTTTTACCGCATTTGCTCATAGGATAGGTACAGTACCTAATATTTGGTAAAGTAACTTGGACCGCAGGAAATATTCTGTGTGTTTCTTTGTCTCGTTTTATGAAATCTTATATGGTGACAATAGACAGGTTAGGTAAGCCTCTGTTCCCCAGTTCTCATAGTTACTTGGGTTTGATAATCTACTGCACATAGTTAACATAAGGATTTTAAGGTTCTGACTTAACATAGCTATGATGTGGAAAGTACTACAAATGTTTGCTTGCTTTTCTTGTGTGAAATCAGAAAAAAAAATTCTACCTTTGTGTTTACTGTTAAAAAAAAAAAAAAAACTAGTAGTTTTCTGACAACCATTGGAGAAAAAATTCTCAGTGTGATTAAAGAGGCCTTCTATTCATTCTTCCTTGATTAATCTTTTTTAATCATTTCCATTTCCTAGGGTAAACCTTCAGCCAGAGTCTCTATTTTCCCTGAGAAATCCAATACTAAATTCTAACTTTGTTGATTTCATCCCCTTCTTTCATAAGTGGGCTTTACCTCAACTGTTTCACAAAATATTTTCAGATGAATCTACACCAAGTGATCTTTATATCAGTTTACAATCTTTCATGAAAAAAATGAACATTCAATTTGTGCTCTAATCTCTTTGGCTGATTTAGCTATTTTTCATAGAATAACTCCCTGATTTTTGCTTTTATGGAGATCTTCTCAAACAAGTGACAAATTACTTAAGGATAGAAACCATTCCTTCTGTCTTCTTTTGTAAATCCATAGCGCCTGGAATAGTGAATGGCACAGTAAGTGATTAATAAACACTTGTCTAATTTAGTTGAGTAATGATATGGAAGTTTTCCACTTAGATTTCTTTGTGTATACAGTGTTGGAAACAGTCCAGGACCAAGGGAAAATGAAATTTCAATTCACTTTTTCTTTAGAATCTTTCACAACTTACAATTGCTAATCAAAAATAAAATTCCCTGCTTAAGAAACTGGCAAACTAAAGAATACAGTTCTTGTCAAGGCCAAGTTTCATAAGAATCTTTAAAAAAAAATCTTGTGTGAGAGACTGAGACAGGAGGATGGCAGGTTTGCGACCAGTCTCAACAACTTGTGAGGTCCTCTGCAACTTAGTGAGACCCTGTTTCAAAATAAAAGAATAAAAGTTTGTCTGAGGGTATATCTCAGAGGTTCCATTCTCAGGACCACATACACACACACACACACACACACACACACACACACACACACACACACACACACAGTCTTGTATGAGGACAGTTTTTGTATACTTTCCCCACAGTCCACCTTCCAAATACATGTGATCCATTTCCCTCACTATCTGTACCCAAGTCACATGCCCTTTTTCTGTTCCTTTGCCTCTACCTCAGGACTATTGAATTTTCTGTCCTGTTTGCTTGGGATGCTCTTCTTCTTCTCCTCCTCCTTCTTCTTCTTCTTCTTCTTCTTCTTCTTCTTCTTCTTCTTCTTCTTCTTCTTCTTTTTTTGGTATTGGGGATTGAACTCAGGGGCATTCTACCTCTGAGCTACACCCCCAGTCCTATTTTTTATTTTTTATTTTGAAACATGGTCTCCCTAAGTTGCGGAGTGCCTCACTAGGTAGCTGAGGCTGGCCGCGAACCCGGATCCTCCGGTCTCAGCCTCCCAAATGCTGGGATTACAAGCGTGCGCCACCACACCCAGCTGATGCTCTTCTTCTGAGTCCTCCTCCATCTACTGCTTCTTTACCGGCATTAGGCTAAACTCCAGCATATCATCAGGAATCACTCCCCTGACCATTCAGTTTAGAGGAGGGTCTTGTCCCCAGTCCATCACCTTCTGTCATATCACTCTGCCTAATTCTTCATAGCACCAACCATAGCTTGAAATCATCATGTTTACATTTTTCTTGCATGTTCATTGCTATCTTCCTTCACTGGAATTCACATCACACAATGGCCTAGCCCTTCGTTTCCGTGTTTATCACTGTACTTCTAGTACTCATAAAAGCACCTGACATACAGTGGGCACTCACATCACTATTGAGTGAAGAATAAAGTGATAGTTTAAGCTAGAAAATATATGCATTATCTGTTGATGTCTAACATAAATATTAAAAGAGGGGGCATGGTGTTGTAGGGATATGAAATGCTGGTTGCTTATTTATTTTCCACAGACAAAAAAGAAAAAGGGTCTGGAGTGAAGTTAGTCTCATATAATAAGCCAATTACTTTGATAAAGCAGGGTTTCATTTCTCCCCAGCTGTGAAAGGACTAATGGATCCTGGGTATATGTGTTTTTCTTCCATGCATTTCCTGTCTATTGTATAACAGCTGAAATGAAGAGAATTATTTTAATAGCTGCTAATGTTTTCAAGCAAAAGTAAAACATGTCTTGCCCTCAGAGCTTGCCAGGGTTTCTGACTCACTTTGCCAGTCAGTGTGGGGAGGAAATACAATTTACTTCAGCAATTTCAGCAGACTCCCAAAGATGTGGAAACTAAGCAATGTCTCAGTTCATAGTATAAGAATTTATGTGGTGATACAATGTATAAATTGTATGCTCTCATTAATCTAAGGAAACTTTTATACTTCCTCCTCTGACCACTGTATGTCATTATTCTTCTATTTACTGTTAATTATCATGATCCCTATTTGTTTCATGCTGTCAGCTCTCTCTACAAGAGAGTACACAGCTCCGAATCTCCAACAGTAGTCCAAAGTTTGTGTTTTCCTCCCGGTCTTGGCTAATGTTACTATTCCAGCCTAGATTACCAATTATACTTCAAGTTGGGTTTCCAGTCCTTTATGTTCTATGAGTTGTTCTTTCTAATCCTAAGTTTTATATATACTTTTCATTTAATAGTTTGCTGTGTGATAGTCTTCTATGTTTTTATTTAATTCTAAGTGTGTTTTCTCTCTCATATGAATTTAAAGCTTTCTAGGAAAAAAAAATTCAGTATATTTTCTTTTCAAACCTCATAGCTCCTAGCACAGTCTGAACCCATTGTGAGGGGCTGCTCAGTAAATACTGACTGAATTTAAATGTCTTATAAGAGGGCATCCAGAGAATGGAAAATAGAAATCTACAGTGTATAGTACAGCTTAATTAGGTTTCTCTGTTTCTTATCTTCTTGCCCACTCAGTTTTTGAAGAGAGCTTCAGAAAGTTAGAAAGCTAAATTCTTATCTTTTTTTCTTCTTGTAGAATTGAAGTTGTCAGTAAGAATGATCATAAGTCAACAGTCTGCAATGGAAGATGAGTAAAATTGTTGCTATTAGATAACTTAAATTGTTCTTATCTGTTTCAATCTTGTATTAAGGTTCTTCAGAGAAACAGGACAAGGAGAAAGAGAAGATATATTTATTTATTATTATTTATTTATTTTTATGTGGTATTTGGAGATTGAACTCAGGGATGTTCTACCTCTGAGCTATACCTCCACAGCTCTATCTTATTTTTTTATTTTGAAACAGGGCCTCACTGGGTTGCTGAGGGCCTCACCAAATTGCTGAGGCTTGCCTAGAACTTGGGATACTCCTCTCTTAGCCTCCCAAGTACTGGGATTACAGGCATGTACCAACCATGGCCAAGCTAAGATAGGAGATTTATTATGAAAAATTGTTTCACAAAATTATAAGGGCTGAGAAGTTAGGATCTGCTGTCTACAAGCTGGAGATGCAGGTAAGCATGTGGTATAATTTTTCACTTGAGTCTGAAGGCTTAAGAACCAAAACAGTTAGTGAAATAAATGTCAGTCTCAGGGCAGTTTGAGATGAGATGTTCCAACTCATACAGTGAGGAAGGAGAATGGGGAGATCCTCTTTTGTCCTAGCCTTTTGTTCTATGTTGATTTTGAGGCAGGCAATCTAGTTCACTGAGTTCACCTGCTCAAATGCTGATCTCACCCAGACACAACATCAGTGACACATTCAAAAAATGATGTAAATTTGGCCCATTCAAATTTACATCTTAAATTCACATATTAAATTAATCAGCAGAAACCTCCAATTTTGCCATCCATGAAGAAATGGACACACAAAGCCCAAGAGAACATAGCACTTAGAGAGATCCTATCTCATATTAAAGAGGTAAGTCACATGGTTTAAAACAAAGCCAAAAACCTCTTTGCCTTAGTCAGTAGTGCATATTTGAATGATGTATACACTTGGGATAGTCTCTGTCCTTGGTCTGGGCTCTCATAGAAAACTTTCTTGACCCAAAGCATGAATTTTCCCAAATTGTCTTCTAGAAATTAATTTCAGATCTCACGTGAAGAGAAACTTTGTCTCCTGACAATGAACTTTCTAAATTTTGATGATGAATATAATTGTTGTTTCTTTTCTTTCTTCTAGTCGGCCAGACATTTTCATAATATCATATGATTTTTCCTGAGCATAATATTTTTATTTCTCCTTTTTCAAGTTAGTTTTTCTGGTGAGCTATTTAAAAAATATATACTTTGAATTCATTATTTCTCTAATTTTTACCTTCAAGAACTTATTTAAGAAGTATGTGGGACAGACTATTTTTTACTTTTGTATTATTATTATTATTATTATTATTATTATTATTATTATTATTATTATTTGTGGTACCAGGGATGGAAACCAGGGGCATTTTACTTCTGAGTCACACCCCCAGCTTTTAAAAATTTTATTTATTTATTTTTTGTGGTACTGGGGATTGAATCCAGGGACATTCTACCTCCGAGCTACGCCCCTAGTCCTATTTTTTATTCTTGAAACAGGGTATCACTAAGTTGTGGAGAGCCTCACTAAGAAGCTGAGACTAGCTGCGAACCAGAATTCTCCAGTCTCAGCCTCCCAAGTACTGGAATTACAAGTGTGCACCACCATGCCTGGCAATATTTTTGTTTTTGAAACAGGGTTTTGCTATGTTGCTGAGACTGTCCTTGATCCTGTCTGACCCTCTCAAGTACTGAGATTACAGATGTGTGACACCATGACTGGCTTATTATTTTTTTTTAAAGGATCTTGGCCTAAAACTTTAAGTCAATATTCTACTTTATATAATCAAAATATTATGTCACATTTTTTTTGTACCAACATGCTTTCTATCCCTGCTCCAGGGCCTTCACTAACTGTTGCTGTACCCTGAGAGTGTGCACTTGTGGTAGCTTCACAGTTACCTCACCTTGAGAAGAAGAGGGAGGGAGGGACTTTACATGTCCATACAGTACCTTGAGGGCAGATCTCACTAAAGTAGTGATTCCAGCTGAAATGGAGAACTGGGAATGTTAATGAGAGATATTTCTGTTTCAGTGAGGAGATTAAAAAATAGGTGTTTATATGACCTACCTGGATCCAAACCTTTAACCTGACAAGAGCACAGGATATATACTTTAATTCTCTTGATAGTCAAGTCCTAAAGAGACAGTTTCAGAATTAACATAGAGACATACTAATGGAATCCAATTCATGAGCAACACCAATTCTGCCATACTAATCAATCCAAGAGAAACAGGAATTTCATCTCTATGTGCTGAACCATCATATCTTTGATCCCAAGCAAGAACTTGCTGCCTTATCAATACATATAGAAGACAATGGTATGATACTATTTTGGGGGGTGTGGGTGTGGGTGTGGGGGTAGGTTGACCAGCAAGGAGGTAAAGAGCAGAAAAATTTAATTTGACTTCTCAACTAGTTAGTAGCTGGGGAACTTGAAAGGAGAGGAGAGAAGTTGCTTATTGATTAGATGGAAAGAAGGTGGAGTTTTAGGGTTCTTTGTCAAATGTAGATGATCATTTTGCCTCTTCATAAGTTGCCTGTTTCTTTAAGGAGGAAGTTATCCTGTCCTGGCAGGGGGATTTTGAGCTTGTGACAGTTTCTAAAGAAATCAGGTCACCTGCACATGTCTATTCTTTAAAGCCTGCTTCCAACCATCCTTGTGTGGATGCAGGAAATACTTACTAACAAATTCAATACTTCATTACTTAAGGAATCTGTGTACATGTGCATCAAGGCCTTAGTCAATTTCATCTTCTAACATTTTTCTCGCACTATTCAAAATTCCTTTTGTTTGATCTAAATCTGGTCAAGAATAGAAGAGTCTATTCTAGAGGAAGAAATACTTTATTCACTTTCTTTAGAGTTATAAAAATTCTATACTGGAATAAACATTTTGATAAATATTATGCTGATGGTGTAGTGTCTAGTTTATATAATATAGTAGATAATAAATAATTTCAAGTCATTACATTTTCTTGATAAACCAAATTATCCTCTAGTTTCAGTGGAGTCATACTTTTGATCATTTGAGATAGAAGTCCATTTAACATATATTATTTCCTGGTTTATCTTTTTAAACTAAGCATAATAATCACTATATCCCTATTTTATTAATGACCAAGAGTCATCTGAATGATGAATAATTATTGTTTGGTGCTATAATGTAGAAGTATGATTTACAGTATGAAATGAACAGAAAGAATCTTTCTGCTAATCATTAATGTAATACAATGGACAACTCGGTTTTCTTCTGGTGTGATGTGAGAGAATGCCATTCAATAAGTGAGAAGTTGAAATGTTAAATGATTAAAGCCTGGAGTTAATATTGAGGCGCAAACAACTTATATTTGCCTTGCAAGACCCAAACTCATTATTACTCTGGCGTTTCAAAGTGCCTCTGAGATAGCTTCACATTTTCTCTGAAAATTAAAGTGAATGGTTCAAATAGGCAGAATGGATATAAGAACAACATCCCCAAAAGGAAGACAGCTCCGGCGTTAATATTTTTTCCATCTTTGATTATGTCCAGATGTGGTATTCAGAAAAAGTGTTCTACCCTTTGCAGAGTTGCAACAAAAGTTTTCAGGTATTTCTGGAAGGTCCTTTCATTAGCCATCAGGAGCACTGAAGTGGTTTTAGTTCAATGTCAGTCAGAGGCATACTTGCTACTGTTATATGGGTTTCATATACACTGGGTGAGGAACAGATAGTATCACAGTGGGTAGCAAATATTTTCTTCTTAAGGAAAGATATGGCCTAGCTTACAATATCCCTTAAATGATTGTGGGTTGATTCCTGTAGTCCCCCAAAATCTGAAACATTTACACAGTGATGTACAAGGAGATCTGTGATGATGTCCCAACAGACTTGCTGCAGGGTTCAAACTATTTCTTCAGGGAAAACTATAATTGTAGGCATGTTTTTGTGACCCAGAGTATTTAGCCAGCTGTTCACGTAGCATTCACAATCTCAGCACATTCATTCATAAAGAAAGAAGTATCATTACTCTGTCCAGATTGCATTCCTCTTTGTAGCTCTGATCTGATTTACAATGTCAAGACATTTCTGGAGAGGAAAACTGCTCTTTCTTTGTACTTAATGGGAGATAATTTTAGGGAAACAAACAGAGGTAATAATTTGATCAGAGACCATTGCAACCTGACAAATAATAGCTTTTAGCTCTTCATCACACTCCAATTTGATCTTTGTTAAATATCTGGAATCCTGTGCATTTCTTGTTTACCAAAAAGGCTTACTTTTCTAGCAGCACCAAAAACACTGCTTTGTGGAGGAATTTTCTGTGGAACTAACTTGTAATAGCTTTTTTCTCTGAACCCCAAGCCCTCTTAACTTAGAGACAGATAAAACCCTATCATCTACTTCATTTTCCCTAATTCTTTTTCCCTCTTGCCTCTAGGGAAAAATTAGAAAATAGTTGGCAGCACATTAAGGACACAAGGCAGAGAAAAATGTAGGTTCTTGCAATGTTTAAGAGAGATGAAAATCATCTACTTTTGGGAACTGCCTAACACAATTTAGCTGGTGCATTAGTTATCCAAATTACCTCTTGCTTTTATCGCACAGACAATATACAGCTGAATTGTTAAATGATGTGCACTTTTTTTTTCCAAGAGTAGGATTGGACACTTAATCAGGTCAATAATTATTCACGCATTAGCACAGTCTTCTTCTTAAAGTGTAACGGTGACTCATTGGGTATATAGTCATTATTACTGATTAGCAGGAAATTATTTTTGCGCATCAGTGGTTCATGTGAAAACAGCTAAATTTATTATGCTGAGTTATTTAACACTGGGACCATGTGAGAACTCTGGTGTTACTGTTGTGATTGAATCTTTCTACATATACCAGTAGATAATTATTAAAAGACTATACTGCAGAGGAACTGTTGCCCTGTTGCCGTTTGCAACTAACAGGGCCAACTTTTGAAGTTTGATACTTACCATGAATATTCATGATGTGATTCCTCGATAAACTTCCCTTGTAGGTGAATTTATTTCAAGGTGAATTTATTTTGAAGGCAAAAAAGGAAATAACATGTAAAGGAAGTAGCCAATAGAGAATTCTATACAAAAAGAAAAGTAGGAAGGAGAAAAAGGATGGCTGAAAGAGATACAATTCACATCATTTGAACTGTAAATTATCTGATATTTCATGAAATACCTATATTTCCCTTTGGCTTAACAAAACCGATTTTTAACATAAATAGAAGACACATTCTGCATTTCGCTTCAATCACCTCTATAGGGAGAATATTCCAAGAAGAAAATTTGGAAAATATTACTAGTATTTGTCCCTTTGGGAAGTGAGTAAATCCATCTTAGAGGTGATATGGTCACTTAACATTGCTCTTTATTGTGATCTTGCTTCATCTTTACCTCCTCCTACTTCACAAACTCAGGATAGAATTATTTTGAAGAAACAAACAAACAAACAAACACAAAACAAAGTATGATTGTATCTGCAAATATTCCAGTATATGTGGCTAAAAAGGAAGAATTCTCTTTTAAATTTAGCCACAATATTTTTATCATGCCTAAAGAATTAGAAGTATTTCATTCATATTACCCATATGAAATTCATGTTCAGATTTCCTCGGTTATATAACAGTTATATAACAAAGTTTTGGGCTCATATTCAAATATGGTCAAAATATTGTATGTAAGACAGACGTGGTAGCACATGCCTATAATCCCAGTACTAGTGAGGCTGAGACAGGAGGATCAAAAGTTCACAGCCAGCTTCAGCAATTTAGTGAGACCCTGTTTCAAAAAAAAAAAAAAAAGGTCTGAGGGTGTAGCTCAGATTTATAATGCCCTGGGTTCAATCCCCAGTACCATAACATACACACACACACACACACACACACACACACATCAAAAAAACATTGTATTTATTTTTGCATATCTTTTAATGTATACATTATATCATCCATTATTTTTGTTCTTATAACTTATTGAAAAACAGATTATTTGTATGTCTTGATCTGATTCAGGATTGCTACTTCTGCAGAAACATTTTGTATATGGTGTATTCCCTGTGAGAAAACACATGATATTTGCCTATCTCTCTCCTTTGACGTTACAGTCAAATATTTTGTAAACTGAGCATTCTTTTTATGTAGGAGAGACAGATTAGTTAAATGCTTGGTTGTCCTTTCTCTTTCTTTCTTTTGTATATTTTTATTTATTTGTTTGTTTGTTTTTCTTTTTCTTTTTACATTTTTGTGGTACTAGGGATTTAACCCAGGGGCATTCTACCTACAAGCTACACCCCCAGCTCAATTTTTGTTCTTTATTTTGAAACAGGACCTCACTAAGTAGCTGAGGCTGGCTGAGAATCCAGGATCCTCCTGTCTCAGCCTCCCAAGTACTGAGATCACAAGCATGTGCCACCATTCCTGACTTGTTTTTTTTTTCCCCTTATTTAACCATTTTAAGTAATGAATTATTTGTTTACTATCACCCAAAGTGATATATATATATTTAACAGTATTGAGGATTAAACCCAGGGGCATTCTACCTCTGCGCTACACCCCCAGCCCTATTTTTTATTCTTTACATTTGAAACAGGGTCTCACTAAGTTGCAGAGGGCCTCACTAAATAGCTGAGGCTGGTCAAGAACCTGAATCTTCCTGCCTCAGCCTCCCAAGTACTGAGATTACAAGTGTGTGCTACTATGCTTAGCTGATTAATATATTTTTAACACATCATTTTGTACTCATGGATCTTAGCATACTATAGTGGCATCAATCTATTGCAGATTTTATTTTTATTGATACTCAATTTGTCCATCTTTGCTGTGAAGGGGCTTTTCGAATTGGCTTTTATATTTTTTGGTTGCAACTAGAGTAGACTTTGATGAACTACTGGCTATCAGCTCATCTTGTACATTTCCTTTTCTAAGCCTGAATGTAGCCATTGCCTCAAGGATTTCTAGCTCCTTTTTAATGAAAAATGGTGCATTGAGAATTTAAAAGTTAGGAATTATGTCCAATCCCTATGGAATTTAGTTGATGGTTGCTTATTGTTTTTTGGCCTTTTTGTCTTTTTGGTGGATATGTTTAAGAATTTCACTGTTTTAGAGAAATTAAATCATGAGTTTATAATGATATTTCTAATTCTAACATATCATTATGGTGCTCTAATTAATTCCTTTAGTTTCATAATTACTTATTTACTTATTGTATTTTTAATGTTTATAAAGTTACTTTAGCCAGTTATATATAGTGCCTTTATTCCTCCAGCTCGTTGGTTATTTATTTATTTACTTATCAATTTATTGATTTATTTATTGGTACTGGGGATTGAAATCAGAGGCATTTACCTCTGAGATAAACCCAAAACTCTATTTTATTTTTTATTATGAAATAGGATCTTGATAAGATGCTGAGGATCTTGCTAAGTTGCTGAGACTGGCAACAAACTTGAGATCCTCCTGTCTCAGTTTCTCAAGTACTGGGATTACAGGTATGTATCACTATATCCAACTCTCTTTAGGCCTTTAAGCTAACTTTTACTAAAGATGCACAGGGAAATCACTGGGTTTTTGCCACTTTAATTTTGTTGTTGTTATTGGCTAAGCCAGTAATTAAATGGGTGTTGATTTTGCTTCTGAGATTTGGAAAGTATATTGTTTTTGTTCATTTTGCTATAATTTTAAATTACAATTATAACATATTTATATGGTTCAAAGCACCATATAATATGTGTCATTCTGAATCTAGCTTATTTCACTTAACATGATACTCTCCAATTCCATCCATTTTCCTGCATATGATATAATTTCATTCTTTTTTTTTTTTTTTAATACTGGGGATTGAATCCAGGGACATTCGACTTCTGAGCTACACCTTCAGCCCTTTTATTTTGCAACAGGGTCTTGTTAAGTTGCTAAGGGTATCAGTAAGTTTCCAAGGCTGGAATAGAACCTTCAGTTCTCTGGTCTCAGCCTCTCAAATACTGGGATTAAAAGTGTGCACCATTCTGCCAGCCTTCATTCTTCTTCATGGCTAAATAAAACTCTATTGTATGTTTTCTTTCTTAAAACAAAACTGTGTGTGTGTGTGTGTGTGTGTGTGTGTGTGTGTGTGTGTGTTTGTGTATGTGTTAGGTATTGTGGAAGATTACAAAAATTACCATATTCCTTTACTCATTCCTAAACCTACTCCCTACGTAATGTCACTTTTCAGCTCTTCATATGAAGAGTTTGAGTTCAGTTTTCCCTCCATTTGAACCAAAGTTAGGGTTGGGATATTTTTGTTGAATAGACAGCAGCAAAATTCTTGTATCAGTTCCAAGCCTAGGGCTCCAGAGACCTTGCATTCCTCTCTCAGTGTATTGGAGCACAGCCATGTGAAGTAACCCTGGCTAGCCTGCTAGAGGAGAGTCCACAGGAAGCAGAGATGAGTCATCA